>VCNE01002460.1:0-94566 GCA_009869805.1 Oncopodura yosiiana
TGCATAAAATTATCTATCAAATGAGATATCAATCAAGTTCCTACGCGCATTGTACGCGAAGTGACAGCGAGTTGCATTTTGACGTCGCGCTTGTCCCACTTTCACTTTTGCTCACTGTAGATCAACAAAATGTCACAAGCTTTTACTCCGTATCTAATCAAAAACGTATTGGTAATCTCGGGCATATGAGTGAATATGTAAATATTACAATTAGCAAAATATATACAAATAATATGGCAAATTAATAACATCGCAATTTGGCGAATGTATAAAAGCATATTTTCAGAGTCATGAGAATGAGTCGCACTTTACCATCAAAGCTATTCATAAATTAATTTTTTCTTTTCTATTATCTATTTTAAAAAAATTCTTAATTGGCATTCTTTATATTGAAATTTTGTGTCCTCTCTTAGGTAAAATTTTTGTATTCTTTCTAAATTTAAAATTTATTTGTAAACTTTTTAAATTCATTTTATGCCAATCAAGTGTCAAGTCAATCAAGAAGTTTGTTCTAATCAGATTCTTAATCGTCACGTGGTGATTGAATTGAAAGAGTGTCCCAACATTCTCTCAGTGGCCAATCAACTCTCCACTAAACGCCAGTATCTGCTAACAAACTACTTCAAGATGGGATTTCTTTTCCTTGAGAATTGCACTGATCCCGAGACTACGACTACTCTGGTAAAAACTTTATCCTTTACGTCTCCCCTTTACAAAAACTTACAACTTCGGCTCGATTGTCAAGGCCAATGTTCTAATGGCTACTGGAATTTTCAAATACAAATTTCCAATGTGAGTCGCAAATTGTTTAACTCTTCATCCACAACTATAGCCACAGCACTCATTGACCCAAAGGTTTTGGGACGACGTGATTTTTTTACAACGGCCCCTGACTATTATTTGTGGCGTGCTCTCTGGTTAAGTTTGGAAAAGGGGAAAAAGATAATTGTCCATGAAAATTGTATCAGCTCCACTAAATACGGTAGCATAATTTGTAACCTTTAGATTTTAATTTTGTAGCTTATAACTTAATTTATTGGTTTGCAGATGCTACTAATCCTTTCAAGTCGCATAAACGCTAAGTTTTAAAATCACTTCAGATTTGGTCACCCAAGCCAAATTTGCAATGCAATGTTTATGCATATTTTGTATCTGAGAAGATGAGAAATATGCATAAACATTGCATTGCTGTTGGAAAAGTTGAATCTCTCAAAAGGATATAAGCTCGTAATTAGCTGTGATGTTGGAAAACATAGTTCTAAAAATGGTAAAGTGTGACTCCAATATTTGTAACCAAATGTATCTCATTTCCTTAATCTCAATTAAATTTATATGTAAACAAATTGCTCAACATATTAATTGTGAATCTATAGTACAAATAAACTGTGATTTTATTTTTTTAAACTTAGTTGTCTATTGCGTAATGATTGCATTTTTAGACACTGACACAATTCTTCATTCTTCATATGAAATGGCTCATGAAAAGTAGACGAGTTTTGCATTTTTTTTGAACTTAATATAAACACCAAGTTGCACTAAAAGAGTTTAAGTAATGACATTTTATCATTCTAGCATAGAGCTCAATGTAATAAATTTTGTCAACAAATGAAGAACGCAATGTTGGTTTAGAAAAATGTTGAATCATTACAAACAATTTCATGAGCTAATATAATGTCAATGCTAAATACCAAGCATGATCTACTTTTCACATTAAAAGTGTCGTCATCAAAAATTTGAGACTAGCTTCTATGAATTTGCAAGCTACCAATAACTATTGAAATCAGTCATAGATCAGATTTTAGACTTGAGCTAACTCACTCACACTTATTATCACAATCGCTTAAGAATTTTGGTTTAAGTTCTTAACCTTCGTTAAATTTTTAAACTAATAATGATACTAATGAACAAGAAGTTGAGTTCATTTTTTGGACTTTTGACTCTTCTTGTGCTCTTAGCTGAAATTTCCAATGGAGCAAAAGTGACTGACTCAAAAATGAGTCTAAGAAAAAGACGGTGAGTTTAACTAAATTTCACTTGAGCCACATGAATCATTTTCTCAACTAATGTTTTTTCTACTCATTCCTACAGAGAAATTGTCAAGAAGGATTTAGCCAATGAAAATTACGACTCTGTTGCTGCTAGCCCTAGTGTAGAAGGTAAGCCTAATTATGATACTAATCTTCAATATAATTTAAATCTGAAATTTAATACTCTTAATCTTTTACTCCTATAGCTCGCTCCAAACGCTCAGCATCTTACCATATGCCATCAAAATCCAAAGAAGTCATTTGGCGAAGAACATACAGAAATGCACCAGACTATTCTAACTCAGCCAGAAAGAACACAGAGTATTCTTCTCCTCCACTTACAACAGAACGACCCAAAGATTTAACAATGTTTCAAGATGAGCCAATCCAATTCTCATTCCCTGTATTACGAGCTCCTAAGTTTGACACTAATCCCACTAATGCTTTTACACCTAATTCCTATGGTCATCACAACTTTGACGCTAAAGAAAAGAAGGAGGAGGTGGGCCATTTTGAAGAAGCGTCTCCAGATTCTCCATCACCTTATAGTTGGCTTTTAGACCTGCAAGAGGAACCTTATGAGACAGATTTCTATGATCATTTCAATTTTAAGGGAAATGTCGACACTCAATCAAGAGCTAAGCGTGATACGTCATATGCTCCAATGGAAGACTCAACTACTCCACAATATGAAAATGGTCCACCTGAAGAAAAATATCCAGTGACTCCAGCTCAACAACAGTATGTATCATCTTCTAAGGGCATTGACGTGTTTCCTCATTATACTACACAAGGAACAACTGAGCATCCACCAGAAGCACCCATCTTTTTAGGACCACCTGTACCTGCTCCTACACCTCAAGTTCAATATCCACATGAGTCTACGCCGCAACAAGGAAGCTATTCCAAAGAAGAGCCTCACAAGTCTTATGATGATCCACCTGCAACTTCACATCATGAATCTCAATATTCACATGAAACTACTACGGAACGCATTCAACTTCAATATGGAGCTAGTGAGCAGCAAGGAAGTAGCTATGTTGAAGAGTCATATGAAGGTCTTCGTTGTCACTATCAATATGGAGCTGAGAATTTGCACAAGCTTATTGCTCTTGTAGAAACTTTTCAACAATCTTTGACAGAGCCATTGAAAGAATTAGTTGAGGATTCTACTGGAAGAACAGGAGTTTCCATTTGTCTTTTTGTGAGAGCTCGACAAATTACTACTAAAGGTAAAATCAAGTTTAATTAAAAGCTAGAGAGAGAGAGTTTGTACTAATTGTGATGAGATCTTTTTTATAGCTGTGAATACTCTAATGAACATTTTGCCACAGTGGATCACCTTATCTACGTCATTGGAGACCGAGGAGAATAGATTGATTGTTGTAAGTTGAGAAAATTGTAATTAAAGAAAATGAGATCTAATGCTTGTTAATGTTTTTAGTTGGAGGCATTGACAACTTTTGGGAAGCAGATTGCTGCAGCTAAAAGAGATGTATTGAGTCAAGATTATTTTCACTATGCTCATAAGCCTATTGGATATTTGGACCAAGTTGAGAAATTGGTGACGCAGTATATTGAGCAAATTGAGAATTGTCCAAGCTACGCTCAAATTCATAGTAAGTCAATTTTCTTATCATACATAAATAAAGCTAAAAAATTTATTAATTAAAGAGTTTAATTAATTAAATTTCAGGCGAAGCCTACTAAATGATTTAATGCCCATATGATGATTAATTAAACTTCATTTTAAATCTGATTTTGTCATTAAAAATAATATAAATAAAATGCTGTAAGAAAATAATTATAAATGTATTGAAACACAATGATGTTAATTTATATATTTTTTATTTCATATATGATTTTCATCTCATGCATTTTGTCATCAGCTACAAACACACAATAATAATCTGTTGCTAGAATTTATAGTTATTTAAAATTAAAATCATAGACACTAGTTAAGGGCTCAATAGTTAACTCATAGTTGATAACATATATCGTGTTTATTTTTTTGTTGAAAATATTTTTCTTGTCGTATATAATAAAACTATATGAAGAAGAGACACTTATTAAATATGTAGTGACGTTTTACAGTGCTAATTAGTTCTACGGTGATAGAAAATTGATACATATATAAGTCATCAATACGTTTTATCTCACATAATCTGTATTGATTTCATAATTATAGATTCAATTGAACTTTTGGAATTAAGGAGTAGTTTCTCACGTTTTTAGAGAATAGAGTTTGTTAAATTACCTTTTAAAATATTTCTTCCTAATGGAATTCTGAAATCTTTTTCTGGCTTAGAGAAAGAATTTCATTTGGGAAGCTATATTTCTATGAGCTAATTCAGCAACACCTTAGCTGTAACTTGAGAAGCTAGTCCTTAATAATAATATAAGATTGTTGCCGTCGCATATTTATATGAAGAAGACGTCATTGGTTGCGCGATCATCACAAAGTTGCGATATTAGTATATTATAATTATTATTACATAAATAAAAACTAAAAATATAATAAATTTATATGATTATCTCAATTACTCACTCAATGCTACAACTTTTATCCTCATTATAAAATTATATAGTTAAAAAGAATTTATATGGGAACTATTGTCATAGTCTAAGATATATATTACATAGGACTTTATATTTTTAATTATTATTATTATAATCTAGTATATTATATAGTTTAGTTATATTGCATCCTAATAATAATACACGTTTAATATTGTCTATATGTTTTACCAATATTGTTTTTCAACCAAGACACCAGCTTATATATTGTTAATCTCATAAATTCGTTAGCTTAGGTTATGAAACATTGGGAATAGAAATTCTCTATATTTATCTCTGTAAGTTCTGTTTGTATATTGCTTTAAGTATTAGGATCCTTTGAAACTAAAAACATAATCTTATGTGCCAATCTAAAAGTTTAACATTACAAACTAAAATATATAATATTTTTAATTGGCAGTTGTTTAGCTACACATTTTGTATTTTAGATCACCCGACTTTGCTTATAATTTAAACTATTACATAATTGGGACTTTATTACTTTTCGACTAATTGTAATTTGTTCCATTTGCCATCACATCACACTTATAATATTCTTCCTGCTCTTGATTTTATATTGTCTTAAGAATTTCTCTAGCACACTTTTTTTAATTTTTGCACCACAAACTGGAATCTGGTCTAATTTTTTTAACTCTACAAGTCTACAATTAAATTTCCTTGATTGATAATCTGTTATAACTATTATATAATTCTTGGTTTCTTAGTTTATTGCATTTTTGGTTGAATGAAGTGTAGACGAGAAGCTTAGATAGAAATGGAGTGAGATAAGGCCAACAATGCAAGGGCGATGAGAAGTGAACAACTCAGTTGAACAGAGTCTCCAGCACTTATCAGCATTCCAGACACTTTGGACCAAGTGCCATTATTTGGCTGAGCTGGAATATTTAGCAGTGTCGTGAAAACTTGGTACACGTCAACCATGTCAATCTCATTGTGCTCAATCCCCTTTTGGAAATCTAGAAAAATTCAGAAAATTTAGTCCAGTCTCTTGCAATCTATTTTACATAAGGAAGTGTTCTCAACTCTTATCTAAAACCTTAAGCCTTAACTCATTTCTTTCTAATGACTGTAAATATGAGAACCACTAGTACGAGCCAACATTTTAGTGAGTTGGTCTGTGTAGATTGTGAAAGAAATGTGTGGACCAAAGTTTTAAAATAGATGAAATTGAGAACAATCCCGAATGAAATTATCTTACCTGGTCCTTTAGCATAGAAGATTCCTCGCATCTCTGGCATTGACGGTGGATAGCCATGAACACCACCATTAAGCCTTAGCGTTGGAAAGTCTCGAGGAATTTGTTTTCCACTGTGAAGTCCATCAACATAGAAATTAGGCTTGGCAACTACCAGCAGCTCTTGGGCAAGACGAGCATGTTTGTAGTGATACTCCTCAGGAATCTCTTCTCTCTTGTACACGTCAAAGCCTTCTTTATTCTTTAGCCTTTGGTACACCTGAAAAATCATTAGTAAAAATTTAGTAAGAAAATGTAGGAATCTTTTACACAAACTAGTGCCTAAGGCTACTGCAACTTTTACTGTAGCCTACAGTCTGTAAGTAAACAATTATAAGTTGACTTACACTTTCAACACGTTTGGCGTAAGGTGCAATTGAAATGACAGCACCACGATCCAGTAGTTTATCAATGTCTCTTTTATCCAGGTAGCTTTCAAGATTGACGATAGAGACTCCAGAACCTTCACCAACGTGTTTCATTCCATGGTCACTTAGAATGATTATATTAACCTAGAAAATATTAAAAATTAATATTATTAACTAGTGAACTCAATTAAATGATTTAATACACCACCGAATAAATATCGATTGTTTATGATAAACAATATACATTATACTCTAAACTTACTTTCTCATCCAATCTGGAGTCAATCAATTTATCCAAAAAATCATACAACATGCCATCAACATCTTTAACAGCAGTTTTCATTTCATTGGAATCTGGTCCATATTTATGTCCAATATTATCAATATGTTCCGAGTACACCATTACAAGATCATATTCCAACAAATGCTCAATTGCTGCATCAAAAGTGTCACGAATAGCAGCGATTCCTTTATTCTCTCTGTAACCAGTACAACTTTCTAATTTGATTTCATTAAATGGTACATCACATCTAGCCCAGTAGCGTAAATAAGCTTTTTTATTATATCTTGTCGCAGTAGTCCAAATGGGCTCAGAGTTTTGCCACCAATGAGTTTGAGATGTTGAAGTATGATTAGCCAAGTCAAAGATAGCATTATCTTTTCGAGCCAAGTCGTACATATAATTTCCAATAATCCCATGGGTTTCGGGATAAACTCCAGTACTTATTGTTGTCCAAGCTGGATAACTCAAACTGGGAAAAACAGGCTCAAGCCATTTTGTTTGGACACCTTCAGAAAGAAATTGGGGAAAGCCTCGTAGCTCGTCTTTCTGTCGCTCATAGTAATCCCAGCGGAATCTAAAAAGAAAATCATTTTTATAATCGTGAGAATTGTGCCAGATGAAAGTGACATATTAATATTTTGTTGTGATTTGATGCTAATGTCATTATTCCTTTGCGTGCTTATGACTATAATACTACGTTTTATTTTGATGTGCAAAAAAGTGAGGAAATTGAGAAAAGAGTCATTTTATAGGTAAATGAAATTCACAGAAAAATGCAGGGGAGTAAAATAAAATAATGTAGCGTACTGGTACTTGGCACGATATGACTCAGTTATGATTATAGAGTTTAAGTGACGACATTAATGTCATTCAAATATAGTGCAAAGTCGAATCTAATTATTAACTGACAAAATACTGGAACAAATTACACTGGAAATATGTTTAGCAATACTAAGAATTTAATAGTGACTCAACTTAAAAAACGCAGAAAATAATAATATAGATTCAGGAGACAGAATTACTTCCAGCACTTATTTCTACTTAATTATGGAATTTTGATGCTAAAAACTGGAATTTGAGTGAGAACCAGTAGAGTAAATATACTGAGGTCCTTGCTCACGGTTTCTCAATTAATAAAATCTCACTTTCAGAATCAAATTTCTAAAGTTAGGAAGAGATGCGTGCTGAAAATAATTGTGGTATGTAAAGGTAAAAAAACTTAGCAAGTTTTAAGTCTAGACAGATAGAAGTGGATGTTATTATAAAGAGTGTACTTATATTGTGATTATTAGTATATAGAGCAAAGATTTGCATTTACCCATCGAGCATAATGACGAGAAGCTTATTTCCTTGCTCTTCTGTTTTAGACTCTTCAGTACTTGGAGTAGCATAAGCCTGGTTGCAAAAGAAAGTCACAAGACACAGGCTAATCACTTGAGCCACTGAACCAAATTGCTTCATCTTCTTAGCTTTCTGCAATGCAAAAAAACAACGCAAATATAAAAAAATACATTGAAATCTTAAGGGATTTAGCACCCTGAGGCTTAATAAACTGAGAATGTCCAATACAGCTTATGATTATTGGCCACATGACCTAATCTAACCTTCCACACTCATTTTCCTTCTACTTTTAGCCTGGAACTCTTTCCAGTTTTGCTGAGGAAAGATATTTTTTAGTACTATATTAGCAATAAGTGTTACATTTTGGGCAAATAGTTGTAAACGTTTTCACTGTCATTTCACTTCGGTTGTTTCTCTCCAGATACAAGTTTATGACCTACAGATTCAAAAAGTGGCTGTCGTATTTATATCATATATTTGTATTGTACTGACTCTACAACTATAGAAAGTTTATTTGACTAAAATGGTGACGTTTGCCAAAAAAAGTTGTATACATGTGAATGTCTCGGTCGCTCCGAAATTAGGATACATTTATATTTAAAGGCTTTAAGAAGTAAGCAACCTGTGTGCTCTACTAACATGGGCGAACATGGCACTAGTGACACACTGAGAAATAGTTGCAATTTACAATGTCAAAGGAATAAGAGTGTCGGTTGCCAAAAGTGGCTAGCATTGTGAAGGTCTATAGAAAATATTGGACCGCATGTGTATACAAAATCCATGGTTTTTCTTTTCGAGAACTGTCTCTCAGAGAATCTAAGCTAAAATTAGCTCATCAAATTGTATTTTATGGTGTTTTTACTTTTTTAAAGAGTATAGCATAGCACAGTGTTTGATTTATAAAATGAGTCAACATGTCATCTTATATGTCATGTAATGAATTTCTAAGATAGCTATAGATATACAAACAGAGTGTGGTCTCCTCTCATGTTTTGATTTCAATCATAAGAAATTGGGAAAAGGATACATTGTACTAGATTAGATGTAGAAAGAACATGAGTGATGAAGTCATTTTATTTATTTGTAGTTTCTATAGTAGTAGAGAGAGATGGTGGTCCAAAAAGAAACCAATGATGAAATTAATCTGGCTATACAAGCTCCCTATTTATTTACATGACTCTCAAAAGTAAATAGACGAGTCTTCAAGTGGCTTTATAGCAAGGGGATATCTCTCACATGCCAACGAGTTTTCAAATTAGTCTACAATAGTAAAACAAAACTTACTAGGCTAAACTCTCTACTTGCAACTTCATATAACATCATAAGAAAGCTTAGAAAACTCGACTGCTAAGCACAAAACTGGGGATAGATGATAATCAAAAAACATAGTGGTTTCTGGCTTACTATTGTAAACTAGTCCAAGCCTGAAACTTATTTTCAAGATGGAGTCATCTCCTTGTGCCCATCAGCTCAATTTATACATTGAAAGAGTTGTGTCATGCTATATACAAATTATACACAATGCTACTTTTAACTGCTCATGTTCTAAATTGTACATTAAATCTTTTATATATATTTAGTTTGCTCTGCTTTTCCTAACACAATGACTGATGACATATGACAAAGATATGGAGAATTTCACTATAGTTGTAAATATTTAGTATCACGAGCTACACTTGTTGGAATATATTGAGTGAGTGATGATTTGATTTGCCAAGTGATTTTCTGACACATGAGACTTCTGTTCATTGCAAATTGAGACATCTCAATGTTGTGTATTGTGAGGCTTCAGATGTCATGTCAGCAATGACTTATTTTTTTTACTTTATACTCTCATTGATATGGATAAGATCAAATCAACATGAGATATAGAGCTCTTAATGAACTGAGTGCCATTTACAGTGAACTTCATGACCTATCGTTCACAATTTTGGCAAAAGTTAAAGATTCTATTAAGTGTCCATTAGAGTTTCTTCATGTGGACCAACACTGAAAACCACGGAAAATGACCTTTCACACTTACTTTCCTACCTCTGGAATGTCGTCCAGTTTTACTAGAGAAAGATATTTTACTATTTACAAGTGTTGCATTTCGGCCAAAAAGGTGGGAAGAAGTGAAAGGTTTTTACTGTCCTTTTGCTCGATTGTTTTTCCATATTGTACTAAGTTTAATCTCTTGGCCATTACATTCTGAGCTAGTGACACACATGTGCTTTTTTACACTTGCTAATTACTTGAGCTAATATACCTAGTTGCTACCTTTTGCATTGAATTTTGTATACGTATACTTTTCTACGGAAGAATTTGCATTGGTGTATGAATGCATCAACAGAACTTTGTACATATTTACACGTTAACTATTGCATATTTATATTTCTACATATATAGTCAACAAATAATATCTGTCACCAATGAACTTGACAATATATACAAACTACTCACTAAATTACGACACTTACTTTATCAATTTAATTTCGTTGTAGCCAAACAGTGTAACAATTTTTAACACTTATTTCTATATGTCAAATGACACACGTGCTTTTAGCTCTCACATGTGTGAAACTTAGCGTAGCACAATTAGTACTGATGATATTCTAAGTTTCTATGTGAAGTTACTTGACTTTTAAGACGCGAATGAGTCAAAAGCTAGTGAGCAACTGTGCCAGCAACTCCAGTGAACTCAACTTAAAAAAGGGTTTGAACGACGCATGGGTCTATATATTATTCTAACATATATATTAGAAAGAATACACCAAAGTTGATTTGTATGAAGTGTGAAGAGCAATGTACATATGTATAAATTGAGTTTACAATAGAAATAATAAATGTACATATTAAAGTTCACTAAACTAATATATATATATATATATAAGAGGATTGTCAATTTATATTATAGGTATCTATGTAATGGGAAAAGAATTTAATATCTAAGGGTCTCTTAAGTACTCAGGTAGAATGTTAGACTCAAAAGCTTACCGTAAAACTTGAAGTAGCTTTTAATTTAGTCTTTACATCTACTACTTAACATTTGACTTAGAGGTTTTAGAGTTGAATGAGTCTAAGAGAAGCTCAGTCTCTGGGCCAAACTGAGGCCCAGGAGAAAGGGCCTGTTGTAGTTAGGATAGCTGAACTGTAGGAAAGATCCTAGCATTTACTTCTCTGCTCTTCGGCTACTACTCCAAGTTTTACGGTATGTAGTTTTTCATAATCTCAGTTTTGTCGGCTACTCAACTCTACTGAGCCTACATATTTGTGTATTTTTGTTTCGCATACAATTTCTTCTCAAAACAAATTTTACTATATACGCATTTAAAGACAGATAAAATATATACGATGCACATGTTTTTCTAGATATAATGTGCAAGATATGACAATGTACGCATTTTGAAAGGCGACAGGAGAAGAATACATAGAGAAAAAGAGCACTTTGGGCCAAATCACATTTTCCCAGCTGAGCAAATGAGTTTTGTGTTTTTAAAAGCTTTTTCTCAGAATTGGGACAAGTGCAAAAACGACGAGTCTATTTTATATTGTATGAAATGAATGGCATGAAGAAAATTAGTTTCGACAGTAGCAGACGTAGCAAAGTTATCTTGTCGATGCTATTATCATCTTGTATAGAGGTTTCGTAGTAGAATGTTGGAATTTGAGGAAAGCAGGAAATTGCTAAAACCGAGATTGGAGTTAGGAATGGCTAAGCAAAAAATTTCTTAAGAATCAAAAAGCCACTATTTTCTCAGTCACTATAGCTCTAATGGACACTTAATAAAGTCTTTAGCAATTGTTAATAATTGTGGACGATAGCTCATGAGGTTCATTGGAAATGGTACTGAGATCATCCAGCCTCAGAGCTTTAAATCCTTTAACTTGAAAAGTGAGTCATTCCTGCTTAGACCTTTATATGTTCTACACTACAGTAGTACTAATAGCATTAGAAAATCATGTCAGGTGTTTCAACTTTGAAGGAAACATCTTGTAATAGTTTTATGTTCTATAATGGACTACATTTCTTCTTCAGGTGCAATAGTAGTTTTCTGTGGCTCAGACTCGTGTCTCATGTTCCATATGAAATAAATGAGCCTAATTAATATCACTATAGAGTTTCGAACGGATCGAGACATGTAAGGAGGAATCTAATCAACTCAAATCCCATTTTACTCTTTACGATATTCATATGTCCAAACCAGGCCGAGAAAGAAATAATTTATTTCTTGTCATCTATTCAATTTCACTTTTTTACTTTACTAGAAGAATATATTACTCTAAGCTCATTTCTCATCGTATCTACTTCTTCACTCTTATAGAGATGGCTAGTTAGAGAGGTCCACGGCTAAGTAGTCACACCCAAAAAGAAACTGAAGAATTTCCAATGAGCAAAACTCTAGATATTTTTACTTTATTCAAAAGTGTTCATCATTCATCGCTCCCCTTGCTCATTTCTACATATATGGCTATGAGCTTACATGCCAAGGGAACTTTGTCGTTCCAAAAACTCAACGAAACCAAAATATGTTGCAATAAAACAACAGAGAAGAGACTCACGTTTTTTGGCTCGACAAAGATCAAAAGATTCAGATTCCAGAATTGCTTCCAGAAAAATGTCTACCTGACTCTGGAATTTTGATATATATATATACAATTCTAAACTGAATTTACATTTTATTCTAAATCTTTTAATTGTAGTCACTATTAAATTCTCATATCAAAAAAACCTGAGCCTTTCCTTACAAGTTGAAATAATTCCCTTGCCTACCAATGTGTACAGCAAGTCCTGATGAAATTGTAAATTTACATAAATGAGCTCTCTGCAGCCAAAACTCACAATCAGTTCAACTACTCAACAGTTTGGTTTCCGAGTCCTCCCTTTGCATTATGAATTTGCATACAAATGACTTGACTCTCTCTAACTCTTGTGCTTATGACTCCAATATAATTTTCAGCATTGACAAGCGCATACTATTTATAATACATGTTGTTACTTTACTCCTCTACCATAACTAAATGCACTTTGCGGCCAATGTAAATTACCCAGTGGACTTCTCCTTCACTTGTTCTCTATACACAGTCTACACAATTATGATTTATTACACCATTTAGTGTAGGAGCAAAGTCAATTCAAACTATATAAAGTCTCGTTGAAACTTACTTTGATGTTGTAAGTAATCTGTAATTTCTATTGCTGAAGTGGACGACTCCTCTCTCCACATAGCTTGTTGGCTTTGCCTTTTTTTCCTAGACTCAAGTAATTATAGACACAAGTTGTCCATTACATAGTAGCCCAAAGGATTTGATAATCACATATGTGTAGTTCTCCTTTACGAAACACACCAAAGTCAGTTTTTAGTGTTCAAAGTCACCGAAGCTTTAAACCTAAAGTCTCATTACACGAATCACTTTTTAAATGTAGACCTCACACGTAGAGATTCAATGTTAAACTTTTAGTTTAGATCACAACTCAGCTAATTGTAGCAAAATGTCTCCAGTCTTGAAAAATAGTTTCTGACTCTTAATTAGTGACGCAACTCTTGCCACTAGTGAGCTAGCTAGCAAATTAAGAAAAGTATATAAGCACCAAAATGAAAAAGGCAAGCCACTTGTTTCCTACTCACTAAAAACACAAAATTCTTTATAGCTCTTCTCCTCTTCTGTAGAGAGATGAGATGATGAGCTGATATCTGCCTGAGTCTCAGATCTGAAATAAAACTCAACAAGAAATGTGCTATATGAAATGGAATTGAGATCGCAAGCTCTTCTCTCTCTCTCTATTTACTTCGTCTCTTTCTACCCGCCTGTGACAAGCTATGAGTTTTTTATTCCAAAGGAATCATGAGACAACGAAGAAGTTGTAGACACGTAATAATGTGTAAGCTTCAGTGACTACCCAAGACCAAAGAGAGAGAGAGAGATTCCACATAGAAAAGAGAAGAGTCTCATAGAGTTGCGTTTGCTAAACACAACTCTACTAGCATTGCATTGACTCAAAGTCAGTTTGATAGTAGCAACATTATAAAGCTTATAGAAGAAGCTGCAAGGTAGTGAATTCAACTGTCAAATCTAAATCAGAGCTCTATATAAAAGAAGTCACAAGTCTTCGCAAGTAATCTATGATTTTCCGGCTACAATTGTAATGGCTATTAGCTTCTGCTTCCAGAACACAGTCAATGCTCATTTAACACTTAGTTGACTCATACTAGTAACCCATGGTCAGTAACTAGAAATGAGTCAAAGCTTCACGTTTCAGAGGAGCTTCATAGGAAATAAGAAACAGTGAAGCAAAAAAGATGCATCATAGTCGACAAAGTAGCCTTGTGTGCCATATAATAGCTGAGAGTTGTTACAGTCTCTGATTTTAACTTTCTATACAATAGGACTACACTCTATAAGACACAATGCTAGCGAAGAGATAGAAAGTTTTTGGCTCCTCTATAAGTTGACTTGATACATTGAGAGTGTATATTCGGGGAAAAGACTCGGATTTCGTATCCGCATCCTGTTCGCCACTCTATATGTAGAGTAGACTCGATTCTCTCTCTCTTCTCTACAAACAACAATTCAATCTGTGCCTTTGAGCAAGCGTTGTCAGCCACGCCCCTTTTTGTGAAGATGAGACTACTGTAGCATAGAAAACAGAAAGTTTGGATGAGATGAAGAAGATGAGAAAAAGTGGAAAGTGAGCTCTGATTTAGTTTCGACACACAGATTCTTTTCTTACGCATATATATTACTCTGCTGAGAAGATCTATAAGCTGTATTACATAACGTGAAGAGTAAGCTGTGGAGAAAAAGACTTTTCCCCACTTTCACTCTACTTATTCCATCATTTCTCCCATGAATGGCTAAAAAGGAATTTAGGACCACAACAACAGTCTTATCTCATACTATATGTATCGGAATGTAATACCATAAGTTGAGGAAGCATTTGATGATCCATTGAGTTCTTTGCAGATCTCATGTGTGTAACTTTTTGGTCAAAGTTATTTCCCCTGAGGGTACTATAGTCAACAAAATCTCAATTTGATGGTTTGTTTGCTCAGCTCAGAGACAGATTTAGAGTAGCATCCATGTGCAAATAGTTTCAAGTGTATCAAAGGTGGATTTTGGATAGCAGAGAAAAGCAATATATAAGCACTAGTCAAGTCTGTATATAAGACGGAAGGGAGTAAAAGTAAAGTCAAGTGATGAGAAACTATTTGAAGAATGTTGACTTCAACTTTTATGCTAGGAGAGAAGAAGTTTATTACTACTCTACTCAGTGAAGAGTAGAAGACTCGTCACTTCATTAG
This sequence comes from Oncopodura yosiiana, assembly GCA_009869805.1. NCBI lineage: Eukaryota > Metazoa > Arthropoda > Collembola > Entomobryomorpha > Oncopoduridae > Oncopodura > Oncopodura yosiiana. The sequence goes on from VCNE01002460.1 coordinate 15,114, forward strand.
AAAGTTGGATCCTCAGGAATGGCCCATAATGAAATATCTCAAGCCACCATTACTGCCTCCAATGTCATTTTATTCTTTAGCCAACAATTGTAAACGACAGACTATGAGCTCAAATGGAAATGCAAGGAGAACTCAAACTTGAGCCATTCCTGATTAAAGGTGTAATAATGTTGATTGACTTGAGCCAACAAAACCCAAAGTCCAATGAACGTTTTGAAGCTCTCTATCTTTCTCTCTTAATTCTCAATCTGTATAAAGTAAATAGTTGTGCATGAATAAGTTAGAAAATAGAAAAAGACCTCTACGCCCTTCCTGTGCTAAACTCGATCACTTTGAACTCACTACTTATAGTACAATGTACTCAGTTCGACATCATTATAATAACAGTCAATAGGAAACTCATTTTGGTAATTGACTAGCCAGCTTAAAGAAAAATTAATCATGATTAGTAGAATGTGCTTATCATTCCATGCTTAGCTCTCCGTGTCAAATTAAAAAAGTCGACTAAGAATGAAATTTCGATATAATATTGACTACTTAGATTTTACAAACCTGGTTCAAAAGTGAAATTCTCAGATATGGAATCTACAAAAATGTTCTTAGTACTCATCTACTCATGTGTTATGACATGTAACAGTTTAAAGGCAATTTAATGGAGATTATAAATCAGCCTTCATCGCTCAATTTAAACCCAAGTGACGAGTTTAGATTCAAGTTGAGTTATAAAATCTTCAAGGCTTAAACGGAGATTGAGTTTCGAGTTGAGAACCTCGATTAAAACTTCTTTGCACACAAAAAGTTCTAAACTTATTTCCGAGGTGTAGCAATAGAAAGTTTTAGCAGTCAATGCATCTCATTCTTGTAATATGTGACAGCTCATAAAAAACTACGGCAGTCTGTCAACAGTTTCTTGGAACTCGGGTCGTTACGCTAAATATTTTCCCACATGTAGTATCAAACTTTTACTTACTAACGTACAAAAAACATATTCTTCTCTGTGGTGGCTGTAAAAGTATACTAAAAGTTTTCCTAAAAACAAAGCACAAGCTACCTACTTACAAATTCTTGTTTGTGCAATAGTTGGTACTATATTACTATTCTTTACCTTCCTATTTCAACTTACCCCAGCAAAATAACTAATTGAAACTATGTGACAAAACAATTTTTATGACCTAGTAACTCTCTACATGTTAATTGCCATTGACAAATACTTCACTCTGAGTGAGTAGAGAGATTTTAATGTTCTTCTGTTGTTTTTCATATTCTCACCAAAGAGACACCGATAGCATTAAAAACTACAAGCAAAACACTAAGCTCATTTTTACGAGCAGCCAATAACACTCTCAAAATGTAATACACTCTATGGAAAAACAGTAATTAACTTCGTCCCTTATTACATCATAGGACAACTCAACTATAGAAGCTTCTTAAAACTCTACTAAATCTTTTGAACAGGAATGCCACTGAGACACATTTCTAGTGAACTCATGCCCTCTCATCCACAACTATTGGCAAAAAGCTGAAGGCTGCATTGAATGACCAAGAGAATCTCTTTCCTACTTTTAAGCTGGAGTGACGTCCAGTTTTATTGAGAAAAATATTTTAGCAAATGTTGCAATTTGGCATTTATGGGGAGAGATGGAAATGTTGAAATTTCAGTGGACCATTCCTGTTGGCTTTTGGAAGTTCATAGAGTAATAAAAAGTCGAGTGGATTTCATATGTGGAAGAAAACTTTCATATAGTCACTCCTATATTGACTACATATACATACCATAAGCAAAAAATAGAAGACGAAGTAAAGCCCTATGATTTTAGTTTGAACTCTAATGTGTCAGCATAGCATGCATTTTTTAGCTGTATTGTAGATTCTGTAAACGAGGTCACATTTTTTTGCAACAACCACTATTTGCTTATTAGTTCATAGGTTGTTGACTTAATACATTTTTTCTCACACTCCTTATATAGAGATTTTAGTCTACAATATTAAGTATAAAAGCACTCAGTTTTTTGGTGCACATCTATCTCCAGTACAAGCTTGCTGATGATAATATATGGAAACTGCTATAGAGAGTGTAGCGACTTTATCCACTCATAGCTTATAAACTCTTCTTACTAAGCAAAAAACTGGGGATAGATGTAAACCAAAAAACCAAGTGGCTTTTAGTTTAGTATTTTAGACTAGAAAGATTAGGGATGATGTTACTCTTTGACAAACTTTATTTTGAAATTAGTATGCATAGCACTAAATTGAAGTCAACAACTAAAACTCTAGAACCCAACAGCATAACAATAATACATGAAAATACTACATCTTATGCCAAAGTTGCACATCTTAGACAAACATCAACTACAAAATAATTTATTCATTTCATGCTTACTACTTGAGCTTAATATTTAAATCTAAAATAAAAAATCCACAGGTCGTCAATTTAGTATTTTTGCAAACTGTGCGAATTTATTTATCTTGATTTTGCATTTATTCTTACTTTTAAGTGCGCAATACAAATACTTTCGACAATGATGATTGCGTTTTTGACTAACATAATAATAATGTGAAGTGTGTGTAATATAAATAGTTCTTTTTCTAATGCCTAACAACAAGTCACTCACAGTGTATTTTTATAGCACATGGTATTATGGTAATGGTGTATCATTTAATCACAGTATATTACAGTACAGTGCAATTGCAAAGAGACAGGAAATATAATCCGAAACTAATTATCTATATATATATATTTACATATACTAACTATATAGCTTAAGCTAATCTAATTATTTTATATCTTAATCATATAGGAAATTCAAGTGTCATGTTTCACACTGCTTCTAAATAATAGCAGCAACATGTCAATCTCAACAATGTCAGTGACAACAACAGTCTCTGTACATAAATGTAATAATAATTGAGCCCTAACATCTGTAACAATTCGTACTAAGTTTAACTATTGCGCAAGAGACCAATAATTAAATTACACCTCTGATTTTTTTTCTCTCTTGAAGTTCAGCAGCTTATGTCATTGCAAGAAAATACTGACAGCAATACTTTGGTGACATGAGTTTAACTTAAATAATACCAAAAATTGGAATACAAACAAGTTGCTTGATAGTAATGTAATTCTGAGCATAGTGTCTCATACAAGTTTTGTAGCTTAATTAATTTCTTATTACAATTAGTAAAGTTGCCTTAGACTGTCATGGAATAGTTTATCTTCTAATATCCATTGTAGAGAGAAAATGGAACATAAATTATGGAATGATTGAGAGAGGATTGTGTGTTACACAAAAATAGGAATTGATACTTAATTCATTTACAATCTAATGCGCTTTAAATCGTTCGTTTAAACTAGTTGTAAAGTTGCTATTGCTTCTGAGACTAAATGAGCTGAGAGAGAGAGAGAGAGAGAGAGAGAGAAGTTGTGTGATGATTTAGATTAGCCAGTGATTTGGACCTGGACCATCGTCATATTTGGCACGATGAAGTAGAGACTTTTCAAAGGCTTCTGTGCCGGCTAAAACTGAGGCTCCGATGAATGAGCCGTGGTATCGATAAGGAGAAGCACAAATCTGTGACAATGAAAAAGTATAATAATTAGCTAAGAAGTTCTACTGTAAATTAGTTGTGTGGTTTATTTTATTACCTTCGGTTTTAAATGTGGTGGACACAATTTTGTCAATTCGTACTCAAGTCTTTCGGCAAAACCAGGAATCATAGTACATCCACCAACTAGGAAAATGTTTTGAGACATTTCTTTCCGAATGTCAACTCCACAGTCCTAAAATTAATTAAATTTTCATTGATATAAAGCTGATGGAGAGGCTTTTAGTTCCAAGAACTTAGCAGTGAATCTACTTAAAATATTCAGATAAAATTAGATTCTTTAGATATGTATAATACACATCTAAAGTTAGTTCCAATTGGAACTAATTTCTAAAGAATTTAATGTTTTCTGAATGTTTTGAGTTGAGTTACTATTAAATTCTCGTGTCAAAAAAACATGAAACTCTTCTAAGTATACATACCAATAATGACTTATGTAAGATTTTAGGTAAGCCATCACAATCCAATCCATAATAGCCAGGATCAAAAAATCCTTCAGCAACACCACGAAGTACATCTTGATTAACTCCAATTAAATTAGAAAAGGAGAGCATTTCCCTTAAATCCATTTCCACTACAATTTCTTGAGACTCTTGTGAACTCATTTTCCGTGTTGAGCTACCACCATTGACAGCAATGAAATTCTCCGAGATGTAGCGCAGTACTAAATTCTCTGCTGGAGTAGCTAAGTAGAGTCCATTTTCCTATAATAAATCAAATTATGAATTAAGTTATGCTGTAGCTTTAGACCTCTAAAAGGTGGCAATATGTAACACGTGCACATCTGTCTCTTTTTCAACTTAAACCAGTTCGCCCTCATAGCTATTATACTATTACCTAATTTATATTGTTGCTCGTGTACATTTCCACCAACACTTATTATAAGCCTTAAATTCAGGAACGGCTCAGATAGAAATTTCCAATTGAAACAAAATAAGAATTTAAGATATTTATTTAGAGCCCTTAGGTTTGATGAACTCAGTGCTATTTCTCCAGTGGACATCATGATCTGTTGTCCACGGAGAAAGATATTTTAGTATTTACAAGTTAAGGCAATAGCAGTTTGGCTCTTAAAAATTTCTTATGAACCATTCCTGACTATATAAGGTAAACTCATGATTTGAAAACAAACCTGTGGTCCAAGTCCTTGCCTCAACGAGTGTTTGAGTGGATGACCACCAAGTGGTGCTCTGCCCCAGGCATGACTGAGTACAAATCCTTGACTTACAGGAACAATATCACATCTCTCTCCCACGTCAACAATAATTCCATTGTCGACAGAGTACGCCCAAAATGCCATTACGCTTTGATGGCAAATCAAAGCACTCCGAATCTATTATAATCAACATAAAATAATTCATCATGTATATTAGTATTTTATAATAGCAAAATGTTATAGAATATAAGTATAAACCTGAAATGTGTGAAATAGAAGCTGTAGAATACTCTTTCGACAATTATTATCAACTCTTCGGGGTAAATTGAGAATCAGTCGGTAGTTCTCTGGTTCTATGGATAGTTCTGTAAATATTTTACGTAGGAAGCCTTTCATAGCAGTAACGTCCAATGTATTCTATAAAAAAATAGAAAAAATACGGATAATAAAAAACAGTGTAGCAGATTAGATTTCCTATTGATTAAGATGTCAACAACTCTTTCACCTGACAAAGTTTAGATGTGCACTCAAACGGAAACTTGATTTTAGCCTTTTTCCTGTTTTCTGGGAGGTATACATCATTTCCATAAATGACTCGACCACTCTCTATATTTTCGGACATTACACCTCCAAAAAATAGGGCTGGTAGAGTAGCTATATAATAAATTCAAAAAGTCAAATGAGATTTCTCACAATATTTTAAGAGTAACCGATAACTAATTTGAATATATATATTCTTAAAGATAAGACTTACGTTGATTTGTAACAACCCCCGCACGAATATTAGACGAGCCAATATCAATTAAAATAATGTCACGAAAAACTGAAGGGTTTCTTGGCAGAACTGGCGTAGAGTAAGCAAAGGATTGAGACATTTCTTTTTGTAGAGCTGAAACCCATCTTCCAGCATCCGCTGCTGCTGAACATTGGAACACATAGTAATGCCCTTTGCCATCATCAACTCCTATAATTCTATTGATCATATTCTTCCCTTGATCTTTGCCAACAAATTCAGTTGGATCCAGAAAATCAACTTTGCCACCAACGAGACCAATTGACTGGACTACATCTTTGCAATCATCTTTCTGCAAAAAGCAAATAAACAAGATTAGTAATTACATCTGAAGAGCCTATAGTTCTTCTACAACACTATTGACTACATAGGAACTCAACTAATCAACAGAAAAAAATGAAAGTAAACGAGCAAGTAACATATAATAAAATGGGTGACATTTAATGTCCTGTTGACGTTTTACGTCACACAGTTCTCATGAATTATACGACTTCCGGTTAAGAAGCAAGGCCTAAGATGACACAATATTATTATTCTGCTTACCTCGTAGCATGTGAGTTTCCCACTGCTAATAACAAAAAATTTCCTTTTCCATGCATTCCAAAAAGTTCCTTTTTTCCGATTTCCGCTTAGAATATTCATATGACCAGCTTCAATATCGACTGGATTTGTTGAACTACTTGTCTGTTGCTTTGGTTCACACATTGTATAAAGTCGATTGAGTAACGGCTCCTGATATTATACAAAAAACAACAATTAAGAAAACTACAATAAAGGTTAACTAATTTAATAAGAACTTACAGGGTCCCAGTCAGAAGGAATGCGAATATGTTTGGAATAAACAATTTCTTCAGGGAAAGAGTCATCACTTCCTTCTCCCATTTCTGGAGCAAAGCCATCGAGCATGTGAGCTCCAGATTGACTGCTACCATTGTACTCAAACTCATAATGTTGATCTACACTGCTGCTACTCATTGTATTTGTTGGTGTACTCTTCCTTTGACGAATTGTCTCAGCACAAAAATCAGCACAACGGTCTAATTCTTGTTCACTGTCTGAGCTCATTTGACTCTCGGTTTCTTCTTGGATTACTTCGAGTCCTGATAAATAGACAAAATCATTAGTCATTACATTCTCAATTTATAAATCTCTTTAAGGTCTACTTTACTATACCAAATTTCATGTTAGAATTCGGCTATAGTAATATGTAGCGCTTAAGTTTAATTACCGTAGTCGTTGCAAGAAGAGTCACGAAAGTCATCAGAATTAAAAGAGTCATAATCTGGTGGAGGTATAGTTGGAGACTCTACAGTATACTCACTATCAGAGTCACTTCGATCAGCGTCCAATAAGTCACTACGAGTTTTGGGACTTTGGGCCAAAATCAGTCGGGCGGCCTGAGGAATTAAACTGTCTGTAGGAATAACAAAAAAAGATTTGTAAATAATTAGTTTTGAAATCCTTGCTTCGTTGCTTGTTCAAGTAAACTATCGTCGATCTTAAGAGTAAAAAAATTACACACTCTCATTCCGTTTTTCAAGTGCATTGGACCAAGTAGAAGAGTATCAACAAGGAAAAGAGAAGAAGCAACGAAGCTGAAAAAGTTGTTGGCCAGAGCTGACCAAACCACTAATGATTTAACAAGGCAACGGTTGGAACATGACGTCAGATGAAAACAACAACTTATTTTAACTCTTGAGTGTACGTAGAACAAAACACGAAAGCAAAATTGAAAACAAAAAAAAACATAAAAACTTACCAACAGAGTTTGATTTGGGTTCAGAGTAAATACACTCATTAGACTTTGGAACGTCATAAATAAGACTCTAAAAAATAAAATCAGATAAGGACAAAATAAATAAACAAAAATATTTAATAATCGTAGTCAAAATAAAATTATTAGTGAATCTATACCAAAAATAATAAAAATTTCTACAATAAAATTTAACTCACACTAAATAAGTAAATGATACATAGCAGAGACAACTCGACATGTTACTAGCGCAGACCGTGAACTAAAAACTAGAATTAGCATTTATATACCATTGTACCTATTTCTATATTAGTAAATTATGTGTCCCATGAGTTATTGCTATTGGCAAGAGAAGATTCTCAACTCTCTTATTACCTATCTCTCCTAAACCTGAAGTCTTAACTCATTACTGAACAACAAACGCTTACATGAGCCACTAATACAGACCAACATTTGTAAGTTGTGAGTATTTCCTTTAGTACACATAGAGCTTTCCAGGTGAACGAATATAGTTGAAGCTTGTACAAATACACTCTCAATTCTCATTGCATGCATAAATTTCATGCAATTGTCAGCTCAGCTCTTCAACCTCTACAACTAGAGAAAATAGTAACTCCAATGATGCATGCAATGCCTATTATGAATTTGCTATGCTCAATTTTTATTACATTTCTAATCTCTAGTCTATCACCATATCAGCGCAATATATATGTACGCTTTAATAACTACAAATGAATTTGGTGAATATTCATATATATATATATATATATTACCTAGTACACTATAACCATATAATTTATGCACTAGAAACTTTACAACACAAAACTGATGATACTACAGAAATTTTGAACTAAAACTCCAATGGAACACTTGAGTCCAAAATTTTCAATATATTCCTTCTACTAGAAGCAACAAGTGAACACTACTAGAAATCAAAGAAATACACTGTGCTCTACTCTTACATTCTTAAAATAAAATCTAGGGCTATCAACCCTTTTCAAAACTCAACTTTCATTACTTCCATTCTCTCTCTACTCCTTACCTTCCTTAGAAGTAAAATCTTACATTGTATGCTGTAGCAAAAGCGGATATCAAAAGATATTCATTTGGGTTGAAAGTAGAAGAAGTTTTATACTAAAATGATTATTATTAGTAAGTAAAACCAAACCACCTGCTTTGCTTCCACTTTTACCTTCCCTCCTACCGTAACTACATATGTAGAGATACAACAATCATCTAATCATCTTCTTTGCATCAGTGAGCAAAACTAAATCAGACTCTGGCTATGATCTCTCTCTCTCTCATTTTCATGATGTAATCAGAAATGTGCTACTCATATGTCACTCTACTTTACTATTTACTAATGTCATAGCTCTCTTTCCTAAATGCCACAACAATCAACTCAAGTATAAACATTTTACCGTAAAACTTGTATTAGTGAAGAGGAAGTTGTAAATATTGAAATCTTTGACGAAACTCGACAATCCTAGGCTCATTCCTTGAGATTGAAGAGAGTTGGACCCGAGATTGAGCTTTTCTTTAGACTCACTCCACTCTTAAACCTCTAAGCCAAAATGTTTCGTAGTAGATGTAAAAGCGAAATTAGACCCACACTGCAAGTTTTACGGTAGAGTAGATTAGAGATGATCTATCAATCTTCATTTTTCTCTTCTTGCTCGTTGCATCAGTTGAGTGAAACAACAAATGTACGTCTCTCACCTACACACACAATCGCATATCTCTCTCTCTCTCTCAAAGAAGAGATTTTTTCTACACATAAACTACAAATATATAAAATAAAATCCATATACGAAACAAAATGTTGAAGCCAAACCAACAACACGCAATGCTACACACTTCTTCCATTTACTACCATTACTCCTTACAAGATTTGAGAGATCTTAAATGGTATACAATCTGATATGGCCTACTATCTAAAGAATCTTCGTAACAATATTTGAAGAGCAGAGTTATCATTTTGTATGTTCGTGTTGGTTGCAAATAATTTACAATAGTAAACGAAGACTCGGTGGATTTTTTAGTTTATGTATATATTCCCAAGATTTGTGCATAGAGATAGATGACAACCAAAAAACTAAGTGATTTTTCGGTTACTATAATTGTAGACTAACTGTGCAGTATAAAATGGAACTTACTTGAGACTCTTCCGAATGACGAGATGATGGAGACTTTTGACTATTATTAAAATGGTTCAAATTCTCATAGAGAAGTGCAGCTTCTTTAACATTGCCATTGACAGTAGAGTAGTTGTCAAGCTCAGTTTGTCCATTTACTCGTCCTTTGCGACTTAGGAGAGCTGTGGTAGCTGCACTGTGTAAAATCTTTGAGCTCATTTTTCTTCCTGTGACATTCACTACTTAAGAAATATAACACAACTCTTTTCAACTCTTTTATTCTTCTTCAGCTTTTCTTCTTTGGTTGAGTAGAATATTTATATTGTTGAAAAAGTTGTCTTGTGAGTTTGCTATTTCTTGTCCTTTGATAGTACGAAGAGAAATTTTTCAAAGAATAGTAGTACAGAAGTTACAACGGGACCAAAAAGTCATCATCACATCACAAGCAACACGTTCTTTATTTCTTGCCTACCTGTAGAGAGAGAGAAAAAAAATAAATAAATACGTTAGTTATACATTATAACTTCTAATGCATTTTTGAATTGCATTCAAGTTCTTAAATACTACCATAATAATATTTATGTGACTATTCCTTCTATTTATTACATTACAAAGAATATTATAATAGCAACATTTAATTCTTTTCAAAAAAGAGACAATCACAGATGACACTGTACTGTTGTTGAGCAGAGACCTAAAAATTGACTATTTGTCTAAAATGTTTGGCCAACTATACTGTTACTGTTAGCTTAGCATTTACCAAACTGAAATGCAAATGACACTGTATGCAAATGCAAATCATTTTGTACTATTCATATATCCTGAGCTATGATGTAAAAAAAGTAAGCGGTGTATTATTAGTATATATATGTACGTTCATCGTACTGGGAATTAGTTGACTCATTTCATATCCTGTAGCCACAAACAAATAACATCTGCATATAATTTTTATTTAGACAGGAGAGAAGACCAGAGACCTAGCATTTTTTTTGTTTGACTAACGTTTTCTCACATATGTTACTAAGGCACTGTCGTCAAAATATTATTTTTCATTCAAATTACATTAAAGAAAGTTGATCATTAGCGAGAAAAAGTTCAATTGAAATTATTGCATAGCTTAGAGAATGAGCGATTTTATATAAGTAGTATGTGTTATAGAGAAAGTACAGAAGCTCGAATATTAAGTCACAGTAAAGGAAAAAAGGTGATAGAGTAATTAATTGGGTGACAAGATGACAAAATGAAAAGAAGATATACAAGAGTCAAAAGGACATTAGCCGCATAGAATTTCTACTGTAGAAAAAATTATAGTATAGCTTTGAATCTTCTCTGAACTCTACCTACGCTACTTATATCCAAGATGATTACATTTTTTACACTTTCCATTTGTAACTCAAGACGAGTCTTACTATAGTGCAACCCAGTAGACACTCAATTCTATTGTTGAGGTGCGACAAGAAGAAAAACAATACAATACTAAAGGTCAAAAATAAAAATTATTATAGAGTTAAAATCAAATATGGCAAAATGAAAAAGATATACAATTGAAAATGCCCACGTGGGTAATTAACTACTGAGACAATTAAAGGCAACAATTCCTTTTCATGTAGCAATGTATTCATACTTAAAAGTTAGGCTTAAAATTCATTTTTCACTCCAGACTTTCAATTCTACAGATTCCAGAACTTTTTTTATTCTACCCATAAGATTTCTATTCACGCATAATTTCTGTTACGAGTCAAAGGCGGACAAAATAGACTGAACCAAAGTCATTTAGTACAAACAACTTGTCCACCATCCTACGCTTACACTGTGGAAAATTATCAAAAGCAAGACTACACACATCACATCATTCTAACCAAAAAATTCAACTTCAAAAACAAGTCCGTATAACGATATTGTAGACCATTAAACCATACAGAAATTTAACAACACTCACACATTTTCTTACATTTCTTCATTTTTTCACTTTTCGTCTCTATTGCAGAATGGCTGACTGATAGTGCTCGGGATTTAATAACGTGTTTCAATTTTCAATAGTAAAAAAACTTGTGGGCGTTAGAGAGCTACGTTACGTGTCACACAATTTCATCAGATTCACTTTAGCTCATAATGACAACATCACCAGTATATACTCTACAATTTTACAATCGTAAAAAGACTACATTTAATTCTAAGATAGTACGAGAGACACAAATATACAAACGATTATGTCATGTCACATTTAATTTAGACCAATCACCTCCTCACTATATTATGCTAGTAATGATGACATGAAATGTAATGGTGAGAACTTGTGTTAGTTTCAAGAGATAAGGAGAAGTATACATGCTGCTCAGCTCTAATTCTTTTATGAGAGAAAAAACAGAACTCACTTTATATCTTTATAACACAATACTAAATACATTTATGACACACAAGATGATGATGAGCTCATATTACTCAAAGAAAACATATGTCTGTCTAAATAAATATTCAGAAATGGCTTAGTAAAGAACTTTCGTACTTCTGTCACCATTGATTTAACTAGCTCAGAATGTAATGATCAAGCCAGGTTACAATTAGTAGTAGATGGAGAAACGATCTAATTAAATGACACTATGAACTTTTCACTTGCAGATACTAAATTATCTTTCTACAGTAGAACTGAACCGTATTCTCCAGCTTAAAAGTAGGAAAGTGAGTGTGGTAGGTCATTTGGAGAAGTTTTCAGTGAAAACACATTGCCAAGACTCCGAGGTTCTTGAAGTCTATAGTTGTGGACAATAGGTCATGAGGTTCACTCCACTGGAAATAACACCAGAGCTCTCCGTTAAGTTTTTCATAGCAAACATTTTATCTTTGAAAATTGAAAACTGAGACAGGTCTGTATTTATATTTATACTGCTATATAATTGTAGGAGACTATACACAGAGTGAGAACATTCATCAGCTACACTCGAAGGCTTTTGACTTTTGACAGGCACACCTCATATAATCCCAACACTTATATATATATATATCCCTACATGGTTTACAACAACTCATCTTCACAATTTCTGGTTAGTATCAAGAAATGCACTCAGCACTGCCTGCACATCATTAAAAAAATGCATATGAGCCAGCCTAGAAATTATTACTGATGCCCTTCAAAAGAATATTATAACATTTTTCCTTGATTCAAGGTTGAGGCTTTAGCTTTAGTGAACTGATGAAAATTTTTCACATAGTGCCAAGCCAGCGAAGCCAACAATGAAAAATTCAACAACCACATTGCTGCCTTACAGTTACACTGTTCTACATACATACTTACGTCACAATATATCATAATCATCATACCACAAAAAAATTGGATGAGAGAACACATGAAGATGATTATTACTGACAACAATATCATCAGTCTGTACAGGAGAGATCATTACTGAAATTACAATAGAGATGCAAAGTAGAAAAAAGTGTATCAACTCCATCAGGATTTTTTTATAAGAGCTCAGCTCTTAGTATCCTTGGATGTCAATATATTGTACGAAAATGAGCTGAAACGTAACCACAATTCCAATTGCCATTGTAAAGTGTACTTAGCATCAATCGTGGTTTGGTCACCAAATTTCATCAACGAGCGCTATCCACTATGATAATTTGTTGTGACACATACATGTACATATGTAGAGCTAGGAAACGTGAAGATGACAGGAACTGTAATTTTTGTAGAGTATAGACCACAAAATTTTATTTTAGCTTATAACACAAATTGTCAAAATGAGTCAATCATGTAGAAATAGTTGTGACATTTTGCAATAATGTTATTTTTAATTGCGTTACCGGTTTGATATGTAGACTAACGAAGAAAGACTCAGGTTTTTTACCATAGAATTTAAAAGGGACTAGACTCGAAAGATTTAAAAAATTTAGGTTCAGATTCCAGTATTACTTCCAGCACACATCTCTATCTCTACCTTACTCTTAAATTTTAATTTGAGTTGAGAAATTGTAAGCAAGGAATTCTCGTGTCTAAAAAACTTGAGTCGCTCCTCATAACTTTGAGGTACACATGTAATAATGTAATCATATGTACAAAACTTACAATTTGCATTGAGACCTAAAAACAACATTTCCCTAGATTGTTATTTTTTCCACTCATTAGTAGGAAACTTCATTTTTCACATAGCGTATCTCTCTTCTCTCTCACATCCAACTTTGAGTCACTCTGAACTCAACAACAGCATATATCCAATTGTACTCATACTCCACTAATCTTGCTGACTAATCTTTGTATTTTTGCAGGATGTGCATTTCACTTGAACACGAGCTTGTCTAACATATTGCATTTATATATACAAGAAGAGATTGAGAGATGACATATATTTTGTAACGCTTCAAAGACTCTCGTGCTCATTGATTACATCCGCCTTTTATTCAATTCTAAATTCTCACTTCTTCTCCAACAATTCTTCTTTGAACTTACGGCCCTAAAAAGCTCAAGTCATTATTATGTTTCCAATTCTAAATTTTAATCATGTTCTTTTGAAGTAGTGAAGAGGAAAAAGGAAATATTTGCTTACAAAGGAATCACTCGTTCATGGGAGTAAAGATAAAATGACACACACATAAATATCACTAGGAATTATTTACGTTGATGGTTTTTAGTGATAAGAGGCGAAAGTAATTTGTCAATTGTTTGCAAACTAAATGAAAAAAAATGGCTTTAAAGTGGATTTGCATTTTGTGCTCTACTTCTAATGGCTCGTAAAAGTTCCAACTTTTAGCCAGGAATCTCAACACTCAGAGCTTACGAGTTGAGTGTCTTAGACACTGTGTCTAAGATCTTTTCTTCGGCTACTACTCCAAGTTTTACGGCTTTAAGACTCATCGTTAAATTTTGCCATATAGGAATATATTTTAAGTATAAAAAATGTGCACTACAAAATCACAGTTTCAAAATAATGAAGAAGCCCAAAAAGATGTTGAGTATACTCACTAAATTAACAAGATGGAATTTGATACACGCGTAGTTTTTTTACACACTAAAGGTTACCATAAACTCGACCTTAGTTATTACATTTACCTTGCTAACTAACTAACCAACACCAACATAAAATAGGATGAGAGTCATGATAAGTGAGAAAAAAAAGAGTTTCAAAGGCCAAAAGTTAGACATTAGTATTAGCTTTGCGCTTATAAGTCTTGCTTAATAAAAAATAAGTATCAGTTTCTCTCATCTTAGGCACAAGACCAATATAATTAATCCATTATACATTTTACATGCACTACTACTACAAAGCTACAGCTACTTACTACATTTTAAAAAGATATAAATTTAAAATTGAATTTAGCATGGGTTGTGTAACAAAACATTGGTGTGAAAACTAAATGAAATGGTTCTATTCTAAATTCAGAAGCTAGATATACTATATCTCAACCTCAACTGGACTTGAAACGGCATTTTTACCTTTACTAGTACATACAAAACTTACTATATTCTTATCTTTTTCAAATATAAATTTCAGACAAATGCTAGTAATGTATAAATAGATACGCTATGCCCATAACATTTAGTTGATTTTGTATTTATTTAACATTTATACAATACAATAAGAGTCGTTAGGTCAATATGTAATAATTTATACTGTTTAAAATCTCACTTGTAGAATCACAATTCCAGAGTTAGGTAGAGTTGTGAACTGGAAGTAAATCTGGAATTTGAAACTAAATTTTTTTCTCAATCTTTTGACTCTAGTCATTATTAAAATCAAATAAAGAAACTCTACTGTACTTATAGTTTGAATCTCAAGTCTTAGTTCTTATTGACTCTTGTACCATTTTTAATTAATATATTTTTCTATCTTATCACCACCTCCCATCTTCTGAAGGCTCTAAAAAAACTCAGATAATTCTAATTCGACTTCAGTACCAAAACATCATCCTCAATGCTCAACAATTACTATGTATCATATATATATATCAGTCGGCACTACACGACAACTCAATTAGTTAAAGCCGTTTAAAAAAATACTTATGTACACACTAATTAGTCATATCTAGATATAAACTCAAACATTACAGACAAAAAGATAAAAGAATCTTTGCTTATGAGAACTAATTTCTCATTTATATTTTTCTCTTGCGACAATATATGCTAACTACACGACCAGCAGACTATTGCAATCCTTCAACTAATGAAAATTAAAGTAGGAAACTCATTCTAAATGATACTTGTGATTTTACAGGATGTAGCAATACAACTTTTCATTATTTTCATACTAATGTGTCTACTTAATTAGTTCACAACTACTAAACAACACTAATGACTCTTGCGGTTTAAAAACAACATGTGCTAGGCACATAATGTGGTATTTGATTAAGCCTGCTAATTGCAATGTAAATATTTTCCCTTCCTTTTACCCATTGACTCATTCTTAGTACTGACCAAGTGACAATTTGTTTGAGTTTAAGGGTGTGAGTTCCTATTTACATTTCATGTGTCAATTTCCTTGCAGCTTTCTTGATTGAATTTCTGAGTATGATTAGCTGATTGTTTTGATATTAAAAAAAGTGTTGAGGTAGCTCAATGAACTAAAACGCTACAAAAGTCAAGAATGTGTAATGGATTTAAGAAAACAGGATTGACTATTTGAGAGAGCAAGAAATGTAAATTTTTTCATAGCACTGTTGTAAACTGATTTCATTGATCAATGCTAAATATTGATGCTTATAGTTTCAACTTTTGAGACTTGACTTGACTCAATAATAATATAATAATAGAGAAGAAGAGAAAAAAATGAACGAGTTTAGGAAGATGATGATGATGATGCTATCGATAGATGAATCATTAAATAAAAAAAAAGTTGACATGACAGTGCAAGTTGGATTTGTACAGTTATATTTCAGATAGCAACAACAATGTTGTATTGTTGTAGTGTACTAAAGTTAAAGTAGCAACAGTGATAAGAATTAAAAGGGAGATGAGAGCCAAAGATTTGAATAATAATTAACTAACCATTAGTCTTTACATTTGAAACTAATTTCTTCAAGAATTTAAATTAAGGACAATAATGTCACAAAAGTACTCCTGTCTTGATTGTTGTTTACATATTTTCAGTAGAGTGTCATGTCACCAATAATTGAGAATGACAACAATCTAAAAAAGGTCATTTGATTGCAAATTGTTAGGGTTCTATTATGGTAGATATAAATAAATTAGTTGTAGTTGATTGCAATCAAAAGAGGAGAGCAGATCAAACCACAAATTAGTTTCTAGATATGGACATACATTGATTGTTGTTGACCATTGATTATTATTGTTTCTATAATGAAAGTTGATGAACTTAGTTCTCATTCTCAGTGTATATGAACATGACAAATTAGCCTACTAAACTCCAATGATCTAAAATTACTTTATGAGTATTGAGAAATTGTTGACATCATAATTCATAGTGTCATTAAGAACACAAGACGAGACCAACACTAAGAATTCTAGCTTTTACTCTTACCCAATGAAAACGTATATATCCAATATCCAATCCACTTGACTTCTTCACAACAATTAGTGCATTAATTGGCAATTAGTTAGCCACTTCACATTTTTAATACAGAGCACCACAGTTTAATACTACTAATTAATATCAATCTGTCACAAGTCTGGATTTACAGAAATATCTCGTCACCCAAATCACATGTCAAAAGTTGCACATGCTTGCTGTTAACTCAGTCTTTTTAATTGTTAATGTTTTTTAGATGAAGACTATTATTATTGCACTCTTATCTTAGGAATGTCACCGGTACAAAAATTAATTCTGGAATGTTCTACTTTTTAATACTAGAAAATAAATCTGGAATACTGGAGAGAAAATCTTTCCAGAGATTTTGGAAAGAGGAACGTAAAGTTCCTGAAAATAGCGAGACACTCGAGAAGAGAGAACACCTGAGCCAACAACTTTTTCTATGTCTGTCGTTCTTACAACACAAAATCTGACTGACTTCAACACTATAGAGTCAATGCTATGCCATGCCACCAATGTAAAAAACATCGTGGGAGCTTAGAGCTACCTTTATATGAGAGACCAGGTAAAAAAAGGTTGTAACTTTATACTCTTGTATGGCAATATATCCTATATTCTTTTATATCATACTGTGTATATAGCTTCCAATGTATTTCATTGCAATTTGACACAAGACTCTTATTTCTCTAGTCATCTATGAAGATTTTACTATTGTTGTTCTACAATATAACTTTACTACTAGCCTGTGTATGCAGTACATTGTTGAATTTTTACAGTAAGACTCAATCTCATCTTTGCTAAATGTTGTAGCTTCTCAAGAAGAAGAAGATTCTCTTGGCAGAGACTTTGCCATCATGTCAAGAGTGACGGTAAAAAGATGAAGGGATAAAAGTCTACCGTAAAACTTGGCGTAGTAGCCGAGGAGGATGCACATGTTATTTACAGACAGCTCAGATATCTGCAACAGGCCCTTTTTCTTTAGCCTTAGGTTGGCCCACTGGCTCAGATTGTATAGAGTTGGGCCCAGAGACTGACAGCTTTTCTTAAGACTCACTCCACTCTTAAACCTCTGAGCCAAATATTAAGTAGTAGATGTAAAGGCTAAAAATTAGAACTTGAGGCTACTGCAATTTTTACGGTAAAGATAAGACGATACAACTGTTGTTGTTGCATATTTTGTGTTGGGTGATATCAACTTTGTATAAGCAAAAGATAATTCTACTTTGTAAAGAGTAGCAACAATGATATTTCATAAAAGTCTTATCGTGTGTAAAATTGAATTGCTTGTTGTTGTTACATTGCATGTTAGCCTTCGGCGCAAGTAAAATTGTTCACAAGTTTTACTCTTACGGCTTCTTGATTTATTTACACATGTAAATGTAATCTACTTGACCAACTTTTAAGAATGTGATTCTGGGCAACAGAACTTTCGTTCAATTAGCCAAAAAACTTCGTCCATTGGCATTAGAGGATTTAGGAAAATCAAAAGCTCATTGCCATTGCTACTACTTATACCATTAATACGACGATTGTTGGTCTGTAATAATATTTTATGTGCTATTGCTTCACTCACTCAGTCAGTCAAATGAGTCAATAGCATTGGAATAGCTTAACGGTAAAAATAAGCGAGGCGATGAAAAAAATGAGATGACAGGAAGTAAACTCTATTACACAGACAAACAGATATCTTTTTTATCCTAGTAACTATAACCTAGAACGTCACACCTGCAGTATTATGATGATGTTTCCCCTTATTTGCTCTTCTTCCATCTGCTATTATTCTGACTATTGTGTTATAAGCTAATAATAATAAAAGTGATTAGATAAAACCTAAGCAGATGTTGGCTACCTTTATATGTTGATCCCTTCTTATGGTACAACTGCATGACTCATTCATAATTGTTTTCTCATATTTTTTTACATATTGTGTTAGAAAATTGTATCGGAAATGGGTCTTTTTTATTACTGCATTGTTTTCTGAAAACTTGGCATGAGGAGAGGGGCTCAGGTTTTCTTTAACACGAGATGTAAAAGTCGAAAGATTCAGAAAAAATATAGACTCAGAATTCAATAGAGTAATGCATTGAGACCTTGCTCACGGTTTCTCAACAAATCAAATCCAATTTCCAACATCAAAATTCCAAAGTTAGTCTAGACTCTAGAGATGCGTGCTGGAAGTAATTCTGGAATCTAAATTTTTGACCTGAGTTACTATTAAATTATCGGATCGAAAACTTCAACCCTTGAACCTCTCATTTTGAGAAAAAGAAATTATAATTTTTGCATTCTATTTCTAAGGTTGATGCATCAAGTATAGATGAGAACGGAGACTGCTACATCAAAAACTAATTTCAAGGATTCAAAAGAAAGTATTTTACTTCATCATGAATCTCACTTTTCAAATACAATAATGTAAAATCTTAACAAAATAGAACACAACAATACAAATATATATAATGTAAAAGACGCGTTTTAAACAAGTTTGACAAGAGTCTCTGACTAATTTACTTCACATCACGCTTGAAAATGAAAACTTTAACAGCAATAGAAAATAAATTTGCTAGTTTTACATTATGTATACTATCTTCTTTTTCACAACAACACAATTGTAAATAAATTAGAATAGCAAGTCTCTCTCTCATTCATGAAATCTCATCTCATCTTCTCATCATCATCATCATAAACCGGCACAGATATAGCAAATAAATACATAAAAATGGGCGTTATTGTAATTTGCCTAGATCGTGTATCGTGTCTATCTTTTTTCCTTTTATCTTGTTGACTTTGAACTTATAGTAAATATTGGCTAGTCTCTGTGATGACAGCTAATAAATCAACATAATATGCTTTTTTTAAACTATTTTTAAAATTTAAAAACTTAAATCTAAACAAAGCTGTTTAATTAGGATTTTAACAAGTAGTCTCTATGGGAAGAGGCAAAGTGATGCAAAATAGTGAGGAGACCAAGTTTTCTAAATTAAAATTAATATATTATTCCAATCAATAGTAAAAAGATATAATAAATAATAGTATTTTTCAGTAATTCTAAAGCTAATTGCCAATTCCGAAATCAATAAGATAATTAAATAACTAACTTTGACTAATTAAATAAGTAATAATCGTTCTGTTGTCATATTGTCTTTTTAATTAAGTTTACTAATTTTACAATTTTCAAGGAAGGCTTCTTAATCTAACTATATTTTTAAATATTATTACAAATTAACTAATTCTAAAACATCAATATAATTAAATGATTATTTATTAATTGCTGGATTCTTGTGAATGAGGTAATGTGATACAAATTGTCAGTCTACTTCCACATAGTTCTTAAAGAATAACAAATCTAATATAATGCTGTCACAAATCAAAAAAAAACATTTCTATATCTAACTATAAAATCAATAAAATTATTTAATTAAATAATAATTAAAAAATGTATATAATTCATACTGCACTTGACTTGTGAGTGAGTTTCCAAATTTTGTAGCAGGTTGGAAACTAAAACGTGCGCAAAAGAGAACACGAGGAAGTTGATAGAATTTGAAAGGAAGATTGGAGAACATTCTAGCAAAGCCGACCACATTTGGATTGGATTTGGACGTCAAGCCATTCTCTTCTTCTCACCTCCATCATCTCACATCTTCATCACATCAACCTAACTACTTACTTTTGTCACCATCAATCTCAAGTTCAAAGCTCTCATCTTCTCTTAGTGGGTAGTGTAGCAACTTGAGTCATTTAACCATTTTTTATTAGTTTTCCACTAAAAAAGTGAAAAATAAAAAATGTCTGTCGTTGGAATTGATTTTGGTAATGAGTCGTGCTACGTCGCGGTCGCAAGAGCCGGTGGAATAGAAACTGTTGACAATGACTATAGTTTACGTGCAACAGCGTAAGTAAAAAATAAAAAACTAAATGAAAACATAATTTAATAATATATATTATTTTCTGAACTAGTTGATTTTATAAAATTAATTAATGATACAAATTGTTATTATTTTATTTCCAGGTCGTGCGTAGCATTTGGTCCTAAGCAAAGAATTCTTGGAGTAGCTGCATTGAATCAAGCTGTCACCAATTTAAAGAATACAGTTCAAGACTTTAAAAAACTGCTGGGTAGAAAGTTCTCAGATCCTGTTGTCCAAGCTGCTAAAGATAAAGTTCCTTATAAAATTGTAGAAGGACCAGGAAATTCTACTTGTATACGAGTCCAGTACTTAGAGGAAGATCATGTTTTCTCACCTGAACAAATTACTGCAATGCTTTTTACTAAGGTACTTATAAATAAACTTAATAATTTTATATATATATATATGATATTCATTTTCTTTACAGCTAAAAGAAACTACTGAAACAGCAATTGGTAATAAAGTGAGTGACTGTGTCATCTCAGTTCCATCTTATTTCGTAGATTGTCAACGAAGAGCTCTTCTTGATGCTGCATCAATGGCTGGATTAAATGTTTTACGTTTACTCAATGAGACAACAGCTACAGCACTAACTTATGGAATTTATAAACAAGATTTGCCAGCTGTAGAAGAAAAACCTAGAAATGTTGTATTTATTGATGGTGGGCAGTCATCTCTCCAAGTTTTTGTCTGTGCTTTCAACAAGGGTAAATTAAAGGTAATAATAATAATAATAATAATTAATTGTACTTGACTTTGAAATAGGAATATTGATTATTAATATTTTTGTATTATCATCAGATCTTGACAAGTGTCGCTGATCCAGATGTTGGTGGCCGTCATTTTGATGAGGTACTCGCCTCCCATTTTATTGCCGAATTTCGTGAAAAATACAAATTGGATGTAACCAAAAATCATCGTGCTTACATTCGTCTCCGAGCTGAATGTGAAAAACTTAAGAAACAAATGTCTGCAAATTCAACTAAACTACCATTAAATATTGAATGTTTTATGGAAGAAAAAGATGTCTCATCTTACTTTTTGCCGAGCTGATTTTGAAAATCTAAGCAGTGCATTATTTGGACGGGTAGAAGTTGCATTAAGAAAATGTTTGGTAGATTCTAGTAAGTTTTACTCATTAAAAATATTGCTAATTTTTTCTAAGGATTACTAAATATATTGTTATTTATTTTATAGAATTACAGTGGGATGAAATTCATTCTGTAGAAATCGTTGGAGGAACGAGCAGAATTCCATACATTAAACAAATGATTGAAAAGATTTTTGGAAAAGTTCCTTCAACAACTTTAAATCAAGATGAAGCTGTGGCTAGAGGATGTGCTCTACAATGTGCTATTTTATCACCAGTGTATAAAGTTAGAGAATTTAGCATTACTGATGTTCAACCTTATCAAATTCGTATTGTTTATGATGAATCTGCTGGAAATGATGGG
Organism: Oncopodura yosiiana; assembly: GCA_009869805.1. Classification (NCBI taxonomy): domain Eukaryota; kingdom Metazoa; phylum Arthropoda; class Collembola; order Entomobryomorpha; family Oncopoduridae; genus Oncopodura; species Oncopodura yosiiana. The sequence goes on from VCNE01002460.1 coordinate 37,391, forward strand.
TAAATAATAATAAATATATATATTTATATATTTAATAAATATTCTCTTGTAATTTATATAATGGCTTACTCTTTTTTAGAACTATGGAAGTTTTTCCTCAATATCATCCAATTCCATTTGCTCGAATGTTGACTTTCTACAGAAAAGAGCCATTTAATGTTAAGGCTTACTATCAGGGTGAAATTAATCATCCTATTACTGATATTGGTAAATACATTATTTCCACACCAATATCAAAGTTTATTATTTTATGTTTTAATATGTTGCATTTATGTTTGTAGGAACATACACTATTTTGAATGTGAAGCCAACACCAGAAGGTGACTCTTCTAAAGTCAAAGTCAAAGCAAGGATCAACAAACATGGAATTTTTAATATTACAAGTGCATCGCTATATGAAAGAGTTGAAGACGTATGTTAATATTTAGAAATTACTTATGTCATTTAATATTTTAATTAATTTCTTTGAATTTGTTTAGACTGATGCCAATAGTCAACCAGATGCAACAGCTTCACAAGAGTCAATGGACACTGATTCCAACAATACTAACTCTAATATGAATGACGCAACTAATAGTAGTCAAGACTCTGATAAAATTGATGAGGTTGCTCAAAATGGTGAAACTGCTGCTGAGGAAGAGAAAGCTGCCGCAAAGAATGGAAAGAAAGTTGTTTATAAATCTATTGATCTTAATGTTGAAAGCCAATGTTGTGGTGGATTGAATCCTGTGGAATTGAATCGATTTGTTGAAATTGAGGTTAGTTAATTAAAAGTATAAGTAATAATAACATGAAACTAATTATTTATTATTAATTATTACAGAATAAAATGGTAGCTCAAGACAAATTGGAAAAGGAGAGAGTTGATGCTAAGAATGCTTTAGAAGAGTACGTATATGACTTGAGAGAAAAACTTGATGGAGAGTTGTCTAAATTTATAGAAGACAATCCACGTAGTCGTCTAGCTAGTGATCTTAATACACTTGAGAATTGGTTGTATGAAGATGGATCAGAGCAAATGAGAAATGTATATACTGATAAGCTGAATGAATTGAAGGTATGTGTACATTAAAATAAATAATATATAATATTATATGCCTTTAAAAAAATTCTTATTATAGAAACAAGGAGAACCAATTAAAGATCGCAAACGTGATTGGGAACTTCGTCCACAAGCGTTGAAGGAATTTGATGTTGCCATTCTTTTGACCCGAAAAACTTTAGATGTAATTGCAACTGATAAAGATAAATATGGTCATATTGAAGACGCTGAAATCAAAAAAGTGATTGAGACAGCCAATGAAGCTGAAGTTTGGTTGAACCAAACACGACAAACATTATTTAATGGTAATTATTATTAGTGATAAAATTAAATATGAGAAAAGTGATTAAATTATTCATTTTATGATTGTAGTTAAAGAATATATGAATTCTCCAATCTTATCATCGGAAATATTTCAACGGAGCAAAGCATTTGATGCAATTGTGAGACCAATTTTGAAAAAACCAAAACCAAAGGTTGAGCCACCAAAAGAACAACCACCACCACCAACTTCGACTGGATCAACAACACAAGATATGCCACAAGATAATAATTCTTCTTCTGGTGGTGGTAGTGAAAATAAACAACAAGATGGTCAAGATATGGAAGTTGACTAAAAAAGCTGGCTTTAAGAAAGAAATGTAATATTCAAACATATTCTAAGTTAGATAGGAAATAATAATTTAATTAACCATTATCATCCCTTAAATACGCATAAGGAAATATTATATGATGGTTGTACTTACTTATAGTAAGAGAATACTAAAACGATGATGATAATATGTAGAATAGTAATTTAAAAATCACCACTGTAGTTTCTTCTTTGATATTTTCTTATAAGCCACACTCTCTCACACTAAATGCCTTAATGGGTATCAATATGTTAGAATGTCAGCTAATGATGATAGGATGAGTACATGATAAAATTCTCAACTTTTTTCATTCTTGTGTTATTAATACAAACGTCATATTGACAACATTTGTGCTAATGTTTCTCCTTCTTTTATTATTTTGTATACAAGACAGTAACGGAATCCCTTTTCTTCTTTACTACAATAATAATGTTATTATTAGCCTTGAATTAATTTGTTGCTATTTATTATTAAAATGTGGTGAAATATTATGCTGTAAGTAATGATAATTGTAATTCCTATGAATCTTTGTATTGTTATTATTATTATTATTCCAAGGTCGCGTTATTTGTAAGGTAGAGAGGATAGAGCCAGAGTTAATGTGGTACGATTCTGGTGGGTTGGTTGCTGGAAGAAATGATACTCATTTCACATAATTTGTATTTATAGAAATAGTATAAATAATTTACTTACATGTTTACTTATTCTGTTAACTATTACTACTACTGGATTATATATATATATATATTATTATTATTACTTATTATTAATCTTGTCAGATCACATCACAATTATTATTAGTAGAGTTAGTTTATATAAATGTAGTTGATAGATCATCACAAGAAATGTAAAGAACTGGGACGAGACGAAAATGTTGGAGTAGACTGTTGTAACATGTGGCATCTCTACACAATATTAAGTCTCTACAGTGTGAAATACAAAAAATACATTGATTGTATTAATAATACCGGTATGGTCATTTATGTTATTTGTGAAAATTTAAAAAAAAATTAATAAAATGTTTAACTATATTATATGGTGATATTGGTGTTGGTCTCTCAAATGATTATAAAAAGTAGTAATTAGATTGCGATACTATATCATATATTATTGATGTTATTTGACAAATATGGTAATCGTTAATTAATGAAGTCATTCGATAATTTAGAAGTTCTAAATTAGAACGGTTTTTTCTTGGTTTGATTCAAAAAGCAGCTTCGAGCCTCACAGCGGGAATTAGTTTCATTTCAAAGGTGAGCCTCTTCAACAAATTGTTTTTTGGGTGTGTGAAAGGAAGTAAGGAAAAAATCTAATTTCCTTAATTAATTAGGTAATTAGTCATCATCCGCCTGCTCACTTGGTTCTTCTTTTAGTTCTCGTACGCTTTGGGATTTCAGTTGCCGACTTTTTTACCTTTTAATCAAAAATCCAAATGGTAAGTTATTTTGTATTTTTATTTTTCTAGTCAGATGATGTTGATGACTAATTAGTATAACTACTCTATTTTCAATTAATTAGGCGTACCATTCTCAACTGTTTGGAACAACAGGAGTGATAGGGAACATGGCTTTGCTACCATTACGAACAAATGTTCGGGGTCCAGCTGCCAAAGATACTTCCGATATGGACATTATTGATGAGGCTCTCTACTATTTTAAGGCCAATGTCTTTTTTCGCACCTATGAAATCAAAGTAAGCTAATTAATTTTTTCAATTGTAAAAATGTATATGTTTATTAATTGTTGCAATTTTTATATTATTTTTGTTATACAGAGTGAGAGTGACCGACTGTTGATTTACATCACGCTTTACATTTCAGAATGTTTGAAAAAATTGGCTCGGTGTACTTCCAAAAATCAAGGACTACAGGAAATGTATTCATTGGCCATTAGTCGTTTTGATATTCCTGGTGACCCTGGTTTTGTCCTTAATTCTGTTTATGCCAGACCTGCCAGTCCAGAAGAAGCTGGTAAGTTTTTAATTAATTAGAAGCTCTGAAGATAATAATTAATTTATTAATTGCATGTTGTTTAATTACAGAGACACTACGTCAGTATTTGTTACAAGTTCGTCAAGAGTGTGGAGCACGAGTTTGTGAAAAAGTATTTGGAACTGAAGATGGCAAGCCAAGTAAATGGTGGCTTTGTTTTACTAAAAAGAAGTTTATGGACAAGTCTCTCTCAGCTCCTGGACAATAACTAAAACAACAATCTTTATTAAAAAAAGTTAATTTAAAATTTAATTGTCTAATTAAGTAATAATTAAAACTATGAACTCCTCCGAACTTTGCTAACAATTTTTCAAAATGTTGTCATTATTATTATTATTACATTCAGAATTTTTGTCACTCTTGCAACAGGTAAAATAAATTTACAAATTTAATGATACCAGATTTAAATTATATTTGTCATTTGCAAATTTATACTTTAGTCATTAGTAAATTGCATTCTAGAAATTAATCATAATAATGTGAAAGTTAGGCGAAGAGAAACTAAACGCTGCGCTTGACGAACTTAACATTGAATGAATTAAGAAACGTCACAGTCACAACAAAACGTCTCTGAGTCACCACAAGAAAAACACTTCACTCTCCTTTATTAACTAATTAGTGTCAACTTGACCAATGTGACCAACTCCTAACAATTATCAAACAAATTTTAATTAGCTAATGATACATATTTGGTCCAGAAAATAGTTTTCTTTTAGTCCATCAAACAGTGTCATTTCTGAATTTCTGAACATTCTAGAAGAAAAAATGTGACGATAATTTTAGTGCTGCAGTCATCATCAAAAATTTTAAGTATTAAATGTGCAATTAGTCTTTTCTTAATTGTTGATTGTTGAATTCTTCTATCATATCGATGTTGGCATTATAAACTTGTTCATCGAAATATACTTTTAAAAAAGGTAAATATCAAAAATATATACTTTTTGTCATAACATCACTAGTTTAATTAGATTTGATGGCAATGACCCAAATTAATTACTAACTTATTTATGTTTTTTTCTGTGTTAATTGTTTTACAACAAAACTTCCGTCCTATTTATTATTAATTTTAGCATCGTATTTTATTTTTCTAGAGCATCAACCAGGAAAAGAAAATCAGGAAATCATCATTGTCACAATTTGGATCTCATTGCCACCAATTTCTCTAGTCTTATTTTTTTTATTTGTCTTCCATCTAATGGCATCTCACGACAACAACAAATTCCACCTGTGACTTCTTCACTCACTCTTGTCCACATTTGTCAACAAATTAAAACAATTTCCACCTTTATTAGCTCAAAATAAAAATGGCTGATAGTCACAACGTCAATATTACTATGCCTTCTTCTTCTTCCTCCTCATCAAATGACCCAACGACAACAACAGTTCCACCAACATCATCTTCAACAACAACCACCAATACTACCAACAACAACACTCCTTCTTCATCATCATCATCATCATTTCGACCTACACCTCATCGTTGGCGCTTTGACATTGACTTGAATTTTGACCCTCGATGGTTTGGTGGTGGAAACACTTCTGGTAACAATAATTCTGCAGGTAGCTCTAGTACAACTGGCTCTCGCCAATTACCCGGACTCTCAATGCTCAACGAGTGGGTTCGCAATCCACCAGTTAACTTTTCCATTCCTCGTGACAACAGCAGTGTGACAACAACCGGAGGAGGAGCCACCACTACAAATAATAATTCTCATGGTAGTAGATTGCTAGCTGCTCTTGACAATTCTGCTGCTGCTACAGCGTCAACAAGTCATCATCGTGGACCACCAAGTCATAGTGTAAGTGATTCTCATTTACAATCTGGGTCTTCTTCAAATGGTGACAATTCTTCATCATCAAGACCTCGCTCTCAGTCACTAAGAATGAGTCAATCAGCATATAACAATAGAGGAAATGATGATGATGATACTAATAATACTGATGGAACTGGTGGAAGAAGAGAATCTATTGTTGTGGATATTGAAGGAAATGCTAATGGATGGAATGCTGGTGATGGAGCTGGAGCTCCTGAAGAAAATCCTGATGGTGAAGATCCAAGAACACCATCTGAAATTATTCGTCAGAGTCCTGAAGGTAGAGCTGTGATTACTGTCGTTGAGAGATATGCTCCTTTTCTTCTTATTCTTCTTGTCAAGGTAAAAATATTATATGATGATTTTAATTAGTAATTAATAATATTGTTGATGACTAAAATTAATTATTGCATTTAATTTTTGTAGGCCGTTTTTGACCATGGCTCAGGACTTCTTTGCTTCGCAGCTCTATTTGTAACATTTAGTCATGCCAATTCCTTGTTGAAAAAAGAAGTCAGTAAACAGAGTAAACGCAATGTTCTCTATTTGGCAATGATTCTCGCCAACTTACTTGTGTCCATTGCCTTCGTCACCTACGTGTTTCAACAGGACAAACTCTATCTTGCGTAATTAATTATAATTTAATTTATAATCTTCACTTAATGTCGTTTTATAAGTAATTTTTATATTCCTTTACTAATTATTATATAGATTGTTATTCATGCCGACGTCAGTTGAAGTAAAAACAATTTGGACCCTTTGGTGGGTAATTGGAGTCAATGATTTTGTCGTCAAATTTATGACTATCATTGCCAAAGTTGGTGTTGTTGCTTTACCACCACAACTTATTCCTTTTCAACGTCGAGTAAGTTTTTTTAATTACTTTTCAATTTAATTATTATTTCTACTACTAATTAATTAATTATATTACAGGGCAAGGTGTATTTATTCGTAGAACAAACATCTCAATTGTACCGAAGTGCATTGCCAGTCTATCCATGGTTAACTTACTTGCTGGACTCGTACACTGGCCCTGGAAGACTTTTTGGCTTGTCACTAGCAGGACTTTACATTCTATTTAAAGCATCTGATATTATTACTCGACTTAAAGCTTGGAAGACAGCTTGTGACAAATTACTTCAGACGACTGTAAGAAATTTTAAATCTTCTTTTATTATTAATTCTAATTGCCAATTTAAACTTTTTATAGCCATATGGAGCTGTACCAACGGAAGAAGAGTTGACCAACTTTGGTCAGTCTTGTCCCATTTGTCATGATGCATTTGTAGAGCCAACGAAATTAGAGTGTACTCATATTTTCTGTGAAGAGTGTGTGTCCACATGGTTTGATCGAGAGAGAACATGTCCAATGTGTCGAGCCAAAGTTGTTGACGATCCGGCCTATCGTGATGGCTCTACTTCTTTCTTTATTCAACTCTTTTAATAATCCAAGCAACAACATTTCATTCCATAAAGTCCAAAACTGTAGAAAATATAAAAACTAGAGAGAGAAAATCAAAGACTACTACTACTGTACAACCAGAAAAAAGAAAACTAAACTAATAATGTACTACTACAGATTTAATTAATTAATTAATTAGTGATTGCAATTTTAGATTTGATTTAAAAAAAGGCTAACTATTGCAATCTCTCCACTGGAAGAAGAAAACTAAAGTGATATTTACATAAAACTAGAAAAAAGTTAATTATAAATATTCTATTTTAATTTGTTGGTCGGTAAAGTGCCGTTTTCCCAGCTAAATTGTAAGTAACTTGTGTGTTAGTTAGTATGAATGTACTAAAGTTATAATTAATTAGCTGTAGTCATCATGATCATCGCACTTTTTTCGCTCATGAATGAATGATTAAGTCGTTGGAAGTGAGTGGTATTGTATATATATATAATTATAAATTCTAGTTGTTATGTATATAAAAAGATATATATATATATATATATGTATAATGATTATTTCAAATGCTCCTGAGTCTATTACACACTGTTAAAAAGTATTTAAATGAATTCTATTCTCAAATGTTGTACTCTTCAAAAAAAAACTTGTTATATATATATATATATATATTTCCTCAAATGTTTATTGTAAGATTGCTGTCGCTAAAGTATAGTTTTAAAGTTTAAAAATTTTAAACTAATTGTAATATAAAGATAGTGAAATGCTAGAGAGAGAGACAGAAGAAGAATTTCATGAACCATGTCAAATGTACCTGACAAAAATAATTGAAAAAAAAATTACTAAGCTATATATTATCTGCTGTGCAAAATTTCCTTAAATATAATATAATAATAGTATATTTAAATGTTTCTTCTGCTGCTAATGATGATAGCAACTATTTTACAAATTACAAGAAACTATTTTAGTCCAGCAAATCAAAACAATAAATTAATTAAAAAACCAATTCACTTTACAGTGCACTTGATTTAATTCGCATTTAAATTTTTTTTTAAAACTAATTATGTATCTGGCTCTTACTCACGTCGTTCTCAGCTAATTAGAATCATGATTAATTATCCATTTCAAAATGGAAATAGGCTAACTCTCCTAATTAATATTTATTCATGCTAATTTATATTTCTCAAAATAGTTTTTTTGTTGATACTATCATTTGTTACTCTTCTGTTGTTACACTTCCTGTGTCCTCTTGTTGTTAAAAATGAACAACAATAATTATTATTATTGGTCTTCTTGGCTCCTCGTGGTTTTCATAATTGTCACCATTTCTATTAGCGTAACTAGTGCCAGTAATATTATTAAAAGAGATGACTCCTCGTCACAATACCAACAACAATATTATCAATATCATCAACCGCCGCCACAACCTTCTTATGGCTACTACTCAATGTCAACAACAACAATGGCTCCAACAACAACAACTCAAGCACCACAGAAAAGATTTGCATTTTGGGCTGTAGCTCTATTTGTATGTGGATTCATGCTCAAATTCTTTTGGCTTTTGCTTCGTGTTCATATTTTTACGGACTTTGGTATTTATGGTGATTATCGTAGTGATAAGAAGAAGGTTGCTGCTCTGGACGAGTTGCAGAAAATGGCCAATCAAATTGTAAACCTTGTGAACCGAGCTGAGGAACTCTATACAATTTAACACTGCTGGCAGCAAAAAAAACAAGGAAAGGCAGTGAAATAGTATTTTTGAATGGGAATGAGATCGAATCCTACCGTCGACACGTTTTCTGAAATATATGACATTATATATTTGTGCAAGTTTTTTTAATATTTTAAGTCTAATAAATGAGTTGTTTTCCCAATCAATGCGAGAATAATAACATTGCTAATTTCATTGGGAACGAGATCAAATCCTACCTACCGGCAGGTTTTTTCTATTTCTTTCTGAAATGCGGCATGCAATTTTTTACAGGTTCTCATTCTATGCACATATGTCTAATGTTATTGGCTCAAGTTTTTATTTTAAATTGTTGTCATCATCTTTTCATCTCGTTTCATACAAGTGTTCTGTTCATGTTTCGATATGAAGCAAATCATAATATTTTCATGACATATATGACATGACATTGGAAATCTACTGAGCTTTTAATTTTTACATAGTGTATACTTTAATCATTAACTCTGATATTACTTGTGGAAAATCTTTATCATATTGCTGATAATTATGAGCTAGGAAGCAAATGATAGTTGATGTTTAGGGCGTGTGTCACTCATGTCACTTGTTGGTTGGTTATGTGACGCTATATATTTATTTAAATAAATACGTTGTCTCTGACTACACTATGTATAAAATAATATAATACCTCTTTCCCTCTGGAAGCTCCATGCATTTCTTCTGTTTTTGCTCATATCACCAAACCATCACGTTTTTAGATACTAACCCACTACACTATTGCCCAAATGCACTATACTACACTTCCTATATAAGTATACCAAACTGGATGAATGCCATGCAGCTACCACCACTCTTCTCTTCTCTTATTATACAAGTCACAAGACTCTCCTACTCGGCTCAAACTTTTCCATTGAACTACAGCAACCTTCAACTCACAATTCCAGTTTCTTCTTCTCCAGGCCAGCATCTCTTTTGCCTCCAGTCCAATAAATTTCTTTCCAGAAATTTCAATTTCAACGGGTAAGTCTTACATTTTTTTAGTTTATTCGGCACCATAAATTTTTTATTGCTCTGGCAGATTGTAGATACATGGCAAAAAAATTACAAAATTTAGAATCATTTGCTTTAAGAGATTCAGGAACTATTTTTGGATGTTGGAGTTAAAAAAATTTAGTCATTTTTTGAATTTCTTAGGTTATCAGAGATTTTAAAAGCCGAGTTGTCAATTACTTTGTTAGGTATAATTTAGAGGGACATTATTAGTTAGAATTTATAATTAGCATAGTGCTAATTGCCGGCGGCAGCTATTATAAGATATAGTAGATGAGTCATCACAGTTTCATGTCACCCGTTTGATCTGTCCTTGTAAAAGTCAACAAGGTCAAAAGCTGGTTTCTTAAGAAGAGTCCATTTAGCAATTTAAAAAGCTGATGTAAGTAGGAATCACTTTTATTTTTCATTGAAATATTGCATTACAAAACTTTCAACGTGTGTCTTGAGCAAGTTTTTATTCCCTTCAGTTTATCTAATGAACAAATATTTCACGAAAACGAGTTTGATTCCCAGTAAAGTATATTTTTTATTAATGATCAATGTTTATTTGATGTATTAAAAATCTCATTTGTTGTAAGCTGATTGATGACCGCTAGTTAAATCTATATATATCACTCTACTTTATAATTACAGTTTGTAAGTGTCGAGAGAGTTAAAATAAAATAACCATCAAGATGACAACCTACTTCAACTACCCATCACCAGCTTTACAAGAAGAATTGAAGAAGATTGCCAATCAAATAGTGGCTCCTGGCAAAGGAATTCTTGCAGCAGATGAGTCCACTGGAACTATGGGCAAAAGACTTAAGGATATTGGTGTTGAAAATACTGAAGACAACCGACGTCTCTATCGCCAAGTAAAAATATTAATAATACGACTATATATAGACAGAGAATGAATAATTACAATAAGATTTATTCAATTGACTTTTTTGTTATTATAGTTGCTGTTCACAACTGACAAATCCTTGGGTGACTACATTTCCGGTGTGATTTTATTCCATGAGACTCTGTACCAAAAAGCTGATGATGGCACACCATTCGTCAAGTTGATTTTAGATCGTGGGATTTTACCAGGAATCAAAGTTGATGCTGGTGTTGTTGATTTAATGGGAGCTGAAGGTGATGAGTGTACAACACAAGGATTGGACAATTTGGCTCAAAGAGCTGCCCAATATAAAAAAGATGGATGTGCTTTTGCCAAGTGGAGATGTGTTCTTAAAATTGGAACTAATACACCAAGCTATCATGCTATGTTGGAAAATGCTAATGTCTTGGCTCGCTATGCATCCATTTGTCAAGCTAATGGTCTTGTGCCCATTGTTGAGCCAGAGGTTAGTTAGTAGTAAATTCCAATTAATTATTACTAATTATATTACTATACTTATTTGATTTTACTTATCAGGTTTTGATTGATGGAGACCATACATTGGATCGAGCCCAAAAAGTTACTGAGACAGTTTTAGCTTTCGTCTACAAGGCATTGAATGATCATCATGTTTTCTTGGAAGGAACATTGCTCAAACCAAATATGGTGACTCCAGGTCAAAGTTGTCCAACTCGCAACACACCAGAAGAAGTTGCCAAAGCTACTGTCACAGCTCTTCAAAGAACACTCCCAGTCTCAGTACCCGGTGTCACTTTCTTGTCCGGTGGACAAACTGAAGAGGAAGCTTCAGTTCACTTGAATGCTATCAATGTCTATCCTGGAAAGAAGCCATGGGCTCTCACTTTCTCTTATGGACGTGCTCTTCAAGTATGACTCAAATGATCTTTAATTAATTTGTAATTAGTAGTTAATTATGAATTTAAAATGTTCATATTTCAGGCTTCAGTTCTTAAAGCTTGGGGAGGCAAACCAGAAAATGTCAAAGCTGGTCAAGAGGAACTTCTCAAACGGGCCAAGGTTCGAATCATATAATTCTAATTAATTTTTGCAGTTTTTAATAGATTAAGATTTTAACCAGTTTTCAGTTAGAATAGATTAGATAGATTGATGTGTGCTTTACTTATTTACTGTAATTTAATGTGTAGTTTTGTCAACTATGAATTAAGGATTAAATTGAACTCATTAATATTTTAGTTTTTAGCAGTAGAATTTTTTAACCAGTTTCTCGTCATTTATAAAATCTAAGATTTGAGATTATATATTCAAAAAAGTTGACGTGTGCTTTACTTATTTATTGTGACTTCGTATTTTCTAGCAATCGAGCTTAGTTTATTAGAAATTTTAGTTTTAGTACTTTTCCAGTAAAACAAAAGTTGGCTTTAATTATTAGTATTTTTATTATATATTTTTGTATACGTATATCATGCGCTAAGAAACGTCATGAGTTAAAAAAATATTGTCCTCAATGTTGTCACTTACTACTCAATTATAGGCAAATGGACTGGCCTGTGTTGGAAAATATGTGGCTGGAAGCATTCCAAGTTTGGCTGGTGGCAAAAGCAATTTTGTCCAGGCTCACTCCTACTAAAAATTTCAACAATCATTCATCATTTAGTGTAGTATAGTTGCTGGTTCGTTTGTTGTATTTTTAATTTTCGTCTTGTTTTTTCTATATGCTTTTTTATAGTCTAAAATGCTGCTTTTTAATCCATTAATTACAAATCTTTTCGTTTTTCTTTTTTTACTAATCGACTAATTTAGCTCGAATTAATTTATGAGGTGTCTAATTAAATTAATTGACTTTTGTAACAGGCTGACAGTGAAGCATCATTGGGGAAGTATGTGGCAGGAAGTGTTGTAGGAGCAGCAGCAGCCAGTGACCTTTTTGTCAAAGATCATAAATACTAAGAAAGAATATTAAAAAAATATATTTCGATATCAAATGTTTAGCCATATAGAGATAAAAATATTAAGAATAAATAATTAAACCAGTTCCAAAATAAGAGAGAATCAACGAATTAAAAAATATATAGAAAAGAAAAATATTTAAATAGTTTATAAAGTGAAGTGAAGAAGAATGTGAAGAAGAATCTAATAATTTACAATGAAGAAAAATAAAAGTCTGTCTTCTGCTGGTATATTAAAAAAATTAATTAAGTGTTGTTTATGTAGAGACTGAAAATTGTAGAGAATTGTAGAGAAGTAGACTGCGACTTTTAGTTAAAGTATAGTTTAAAGTTCTCAGAGTGTTAAGAAATTAAAAAAAGATATATATTTACAAAAAAGTGTTAAGAGCATAAAACGAGCAAAGAGTAAAAGAAGCCAAAAAAAATGAACAAGCAAATCTTAAATATATACTAATTACTATGAGTTAATTATAAAAAAAGAGTTAGAATTAAACACTAATATAAAAAATATATTTTGTTTAGCTATATATGTATTCATCTTCTGTATCTAGAGTAAAAATTCTGCTTTAAAAAAATCTCTCTAATATTAATTTTGTTTTCTGAGTTTCTGTTCTGTTAAACCGTAGCTTAGTAGGCTCTTCAAAAATTAAGAATAACGAAATTACAATTAAATGTAATTAAGGGCATGAGAGAGATTAGAAAAGTAAACTTTAAAAGTATGTCTAAATGTCAAATAAAAAATTAAATGGTACTAATAAAGTGTGATTAAAATGCTGCAATAAATTCCCATTTAAGCAGAATTCTAGCAAGAACATTTTTTCAATGCAAAGTCATCAATCAACAAAATATCTTTTATTTCTGTCACTTAATTAGTAGAGTAGTAATTATTATCGTCTATTGGTATATTATTTTAGTGTTATTGTCATCTAGTCGTCATCGTTTATTAAAGTTCAAAGAGTCAGTCTTGAGAGTTATTTCTAGCATAAAATTTTGAGTTTATTATCCTCTGTCTCTCTATTGAAGGAAAAGTTGAAGGTTGAGGAAGCGGCGAGAATCTTGACAAGAAATCCAAGGATTGTTTTGAGATGGGACACGGAAAACATTAGCAGTTGTAGAAGGTTGTTGACTATTTTGGCAAATGACATCACCCAAAGTTCTTCTTCTCAATTCAGCCAATTGCTGTGAGTTGAAAGAGCCAGCTTGATTGGCATGAGTAAAGAAGAAACGATCTCCCCATTTCAATCGAGAAAATTGTACACTCTGAAATTAAATAATTAAAAGCTTATAGTATTTCCTAAAATTTTAATATAGATGAGGTAATTATTACATTAAGACATGTGAAAGTAGCTCCAGCTTGAGCTCCATTAACGCGTCTTTCCATTAAACCTCCAGTGAACAAATCAACATCGTCAGGTGTACGGTAAATGCTTCCAGCACGTGACCAGGCTTCAGCATTAACATCAGCAGGAACAGAATTAAAGCCAGTGACTGGACTAAGTCCACAAAGTCGACGGAAAGCATTATAGCCTGGAAGTCCATGATCACGACCACGTTGAATATTTCTGGCAGCCAAATCAGCACCAAAATCATTTTGTGGGGTTTTAAACAAAAAGTCAGTGACATCAGCAGTCATAAATGGATCAACTTGCTGAGAATTTTGGGTCATTAAACCACGGAGGATCCAATCATAACCTTGTCCATTGCTTTGGGTCATCTTTAGTTAAATTAGAAAATTAATTAATTATTAAATTGTCTCAAATTTATGCATGTAGGTTTTAAATAAAATATTTACTTGAGTAGATTGAGAGAAATGATCACGCAAATTGTAAGAGCCAACTTGAGAATTAGTGTTAGAAATTAAACGGAAAAGTCCATTGATCATAGAGTGACCAAAACGATATGAAGCTGTAGCAAAAGCATTAAAGATAGATGCATCAATTGTAGGGTCGTAATTGGAATATCCAGTGCCCAAAAATAAATTGTATTGAGTCATGGCATCAGGTCCTAAAATTGCTGGCAAGTATTCATTGTAGGTAATTTGTTGTAATTCTGCTCCAACAATACGTCTAGCTTCTTGGAAACAACGTTCGTCAGCCCATCCTGTCATTCTTTGAAGTTCAGCAGCAATTCTGTTATGTTCCATCAACCAAACTGAAGACAAAAAAATAAAATAAAATCACTTTTAGTTTCTAAGTAAGTATATTTATTTCCATACTTACGATTATGCATTGTGGTCAAAGCAGGATTTTCATTAATACGATCATCTCCAGCAATAAATGTTCCAATTTGTTGTGTATTTTGACCAAGAGAAGCTGTAGTTGGAAGAAAACCATTAAGTCCAGCATTATTTGTTACTAAACGTCCACCATTGAAAGATCTCAAGAGTTGAGTTCTTTGATTATTGGATCCATAAATTTGTGAGCCATCAATATAAGCTGTATTGATATTGATTTGTTCACGAACTCCATTGGAAAAGCAAAAAGCTGTTGAGCGAGTAAAATCCATACAAGTTTGTGGACGAGAAACTCTGGAATAAAATGGATCATCAAGTGGAATTGAAATTGGCCAGCAATCTTGATCTTGTTGACCAGAACAACATTGACGATCTATATAAATTCAGAAAATAAATAACAATTTTAATAAACTATCCTAGATTTAATTAATTTAATAAATTAATTCAACTCACTAGTTTGTGGTGTCAATGTAATATCATGATCCAAAAATTGTCCAAATTGTGGAACCATATTTGTAATAGTTGGATCAGGTAAATTAGAATCTGGATGAACAACCAATGATACAACACGAGCACTTGGTAATCTAGAGCTTGGACGTCCACCACGTGGAGTATCAACACCATCTTCATAAGCTGGATTAGCTACACGATTCAATGGTCTGTTGACTGATCCCCAACGAGGATTATTTGGATTATTACAAGTACCATCTTGTGTACGATATTTGTTTGCAGCATTACAATTCAATGCTGGTTGTTGACAAGCGGCTGGAAGTTGTTGACGAAGTTGACGAACTGCAGAGTCTCTTGTAAATTTGTGTTCTTCGACAAGTGAGTCTAAAGCACGATTGAAAATATTAAAATTTCTTCCCATTTCTTCAGTTAATGGAGTAGATTTTGTTTTTCTTTCAGCCAATGATTGAGCTCCAAGTAAAGTGGCATTGAAAAATTCACGATCGACATCATTACTCACTTGCTGTAAAAAGGACCAATGAAGTTATTGCTAAATTAATAATAATTTTTTTTTGTTATTTTGTACCTGAATAATTGATTGAACCAATTCTGGATCATCTGGTTTTGGTTCACTGGCAACTAAAGCTGCAACTAGCAACAAAATGCTGAACCTACAAAATAATAAAAGTTGACAATTGAATTTCACTATTTAGGCCATCTAATTAGTTTTGAGCATTGAGTCGTTGTTAACTATGGAAGTACTCTACCTTTTCATGATTATAGAAGCTTTCTTGTCCCGGACAGAAAAAAAAATAATCAGAGACCTGGAAGTTTTGAAGACGTGTTTTAATTTGCATCATGTTTTTATAGTTCCAATGAAAAACCACAAATTGTAAAACTGCACAATGCCAATGTCAAATGATCCAACGACATAACATGCATTCTCATTCTGAAAGATTCACAGAAAACCGTGAAATTTACTAATCCAACTATTCTTATGCAAATAAAAATCAGTGTAAAAATGTAATGGGAAAGAATGTCAACAACAAAAAAAAATTGACACAGGTGGCTTTTGCACTTGTGCTCATGCAAAACTCTTTCAAGTCATAATATGTTTTCTAGTTAGGTAACATGATTGAAGTACAAAAATGACAATAACAATACTCTCCTGTCATGTCAATTATGATGTGATGTAACGACGCCACTTTTTTAAATTATAATTAAAAACAGATTTATTGACGTCAATCGACAATTAGCACAATGAATAACAGAGCAAACAGGTAGTAATTATATAGATTAAAGTCAAGTTGGCTGCTGGAAAATTCCAGATTACAAACTAAACAAATATAATAATAAATAAATAAATACAGCAAGAAAAAAAGTCACTAAGATTAGTTGTAATGGCAGTGATCGTTTCAAGAGACGATGATGGTGGTAAAGAATTATTGAAGATTTGATTATTAATGAGAACGCTGAGTACGTCGACGTTGAAGACGTCTGTTGCTGTCACCTTCCACCAATTCTTGTTGTTGATCTTGAGCTTCATAGACACTTAATTGAGATTGATGTTGAGAAGGAGCCAAAGAAGCATAAGGGTAGCGACGAATTCCCAACATTTTCATTACTTGATGGTAGAGTGGCCAATCAGCAATTTGTTGACAGTCAGCAATGGCTGCAGCATCACGAGTCTTTGGACATGAGAGACGTAAGTAACAAGAAATTATGAGGTTCAATTCGGACTCAAATAAACTCAGCACTCTCTAACGAAACAAACGAAAATGTCAACAATTAATTTCAATTAAGAAATGAGATTTAAAATCTTTAGTCATTACTGGTCATTAAAAAAAAAGTGGCTTACCATGTCCTTTTGGGTTTGAGAGTCCAATTGTCCACCTGGAGAACGAGTATTGAGACCCATGATGTTCTGTTAAAAAACATTTAATAAATTAGCTACTTATAGTCACTATCTAAAGTTAATTGATTAATTTACCCGTAGAGAATAGCGTCTCTGTGGTGGTCTACTGGCCACAGTCTCATCTTGCCCCAATGATTGTTGTCCATTAGAAATCATAGCTCCAGCCACAAGTCCAATTCCAGCAACAAAGAGCAATAGTAGACTTGTTTTCATCTTGAGTTAAAATCTAGTTGAAGAGAACAATCTGCTGGACAAAATTATACTGGACACTTTTTTGAGACTGAGTGAGCTAGAGAACTGACTTGAAGAGAGTCGTTGATGAAAGTGAAGAGATGTAATGTTCTTCTTGGAGTTTATATTGGTTTATTTTGTTAGAGCTCAAGCCTCGACCTTTTTAACCTGTAAGAGTGATGAGACTGGAGCCAAAGAAACTCAACTATCTCACTCATTAGATCATAATAGCCTTCACAATTTGGTTCTCTTGACCGCATTCGTTGCATTGCTATTAAGATTCTTATACTCTCATAGATTGCAGTCTCTCAACTTTGTTGGGTGAGTTAAGTATCATGTGCCCATTCAGTTCTTTAGAGTCTCCACAGAGTTTCTTATTTTGTTTCTCTCTTGTAGGCTAGGTCAGTGGTTGCAAAGGATGCGTGGCAAAGTGATGTCTCAATCCGCAAAACTCAACAGCTACTTTACATTTTATCAATTCATTCATTCATATGAAAGCAAAACTTTTTGCTCATTCTTGTGGCTACCATAAAACTTGGAGTAGTAGCAGAGAGAAGCAGTGAAGCTTAAACTCTGAGTCTAGTAGATGTAAAAGCTAAAAATTAAAACCTGCTGCTACTACTGCAAGTTTTACGGCAATGTTTATTTTATATCTATATTGCTATAATTAGTCTCTGGAAATGCTATGCTCTAATGCTCATGACATGACAAAATTGGCAAAGGTCAGCTCATCTCAACTTGGTTAGTTTAGCTCTTATAGCTTTATATCATATACATAAATGTATTTCTGGTCCTCATTCATTACATTTTTGAGTTAAGATTATATATATTTTGGAACTTCCTAGTTGAGTTGAGTTACTCTATTATAAATTGCTATATGATAAAAATGTATATTATTTGTTGATTGGCTTTTCTTATAGCTCTCTCTCTCTCTAATTCATAACTTCCTGACTTTGATTTGAGGAAGACTAAAGTATTTCTTTTTTATGTACTAATATTGCATTCACCATGGAAGGCCATAGAACGCGTTTTATGACAACTAGAGTGACAATAATATCATATATTGCTCAACTTCACTTGTCACCAATCACTAATTTTAAAGTTCCATGATTAATAACTCTGTCGATTTTTTTTCCATAATTGGCGTTAAATTTCATGCTAAACTAAATCAGTTAACCTATGTCGTAGCATCTAATTATTATTTTCATGACACTAAATATTTTAATTCCACTTCCTTAATTTTCTGGCAAAAAGCCAACAATCTTTCTAAGAAATTTCCTTCCACGTCGTCATATTTCTTATTTAACTCTTCCATATTGCCAACTCATCAACCCAATTCCTCTTCTCTCTTCTGTAAACTTCAATTAAACCTCAATTAATTAATCATGTCCACCTTATCTCTCGTCATAATTGTCACTCTTGTGTCAATGTGCCAATCTTATGTCATTACTGAAACTCTGCCCACCACAGGCAACGACAACTCACTAACAACTCAACAAGTAAGCCTTAATTATCTAATCACTGACTACTTAATTAATTTCCCTCCAACAGAATGAAGCTCCAGAAGTGGCGACAATGTCATCATCATCATCGTCGGAAAGCATTACCTCTTTTCTAGTTTCTTCATTGGCTTCAATGTTGACAAGTGATAATGAACCACAGGAACAAGAACTCAATGATGATAATAATGACTCTTTTTCATATTGGCCATGGCCATTAAATCTCTACTTGGGAAAAGAGACGGAAGACAACAACAATCCTATTCTTGTTGACAATAATGAGCAAGTGGATCAAGTAAGGATTGTAGCAATTGAAATTCCAGATGAGGACTCATCATTGACCAAGAATAACAAAACTGACGACGATCTAGTGGCTACTGAGACAATGACTATTGTCACTACTACTCGTGATGTTGTTATCAACAAGCCAATGACTGAGGAAGAACTAGAAGATGAAGATTGTCACGTTCATTTTATGGTTGGAGTATTTCTTATTTTTACTATGGTGGTACTTCTTTCTTTGGACATGATTGGTGCACTAATTGCCATGAGCATCATTCTTACAGCTACAGCACTCGTCCTCTCATACAAAACTTATTCTCACGAATGAGTTTCCAAAAATGCCAATTAACTAATTAATTGACTGTGTTAACACAATAATTGTCTCTAGAAATAAATAAAATTGTTTGTTATTTTCTTCCTTGAAGACATTTTAGTACTAATTAATTGCTACCTACAAAACTAACTAATTTATTGTTTCATATAAAACTTAGCCATCATTTGCCATTGCATTTTAAAGTATTTCTAACTCACTAAAATAAAATAGCTTTTGAATTATAATTAATGACTTAATGAGATACACAGAGATACAAGCTTCTATCAGTATATCAGTATAAAAATGAATCACCTTTTAATATCTTTGAATAATCTGTAAATGACGATAATGACAAGAATTCAACAAGTTTCATAATTAATTACATTCATAGAAATTCTAACAAAATATTGCAATGAAAAAAACTACTGTTTATGAAAAATTAACTAAAAATATGTTGTTTTTTTAAATTATTATCCTTGTTGATTCAAGGTGAATCATTAGCTACTGCATGAGTTGTCTTATTATGTTCCACAAAAGAGTCTTCATCCATATATCGAGTATTACAAATAGTACAAACAATTCCATATATTTGTGATGGTGACTCATCATCATCATCAGTTACCAAATCTTCTTCATTACGACTTTCATTTAAATCTACTGTTGAATTGAGAGCAGAGTCTGCATCACCTTCTGTCATTTCTCCTTCTTCTTCTTCTTTGTCATCGCCACCAGAAGATTTCTTAACTACTTCACCATTTTCTTGTTTATCAACAGATTTTTTCTCTTCTTCTTCATCATCATTACTATTGAGACTGATTGCTTTTGCTTTTTCAACTTTATCAGTTCCTTCTGCATCTATAACTAAATGACATTTGAGATGCTGGTCAAGAATATGGTGAGATGAGAATGAGCCTGAGCATTTAGTACATGGAAAAATCTTAACACATTTCTTGTGATTAGTACGCAAGTGACGATGTAAACTAGATAATCTCACATAGCGCTTTGAACATTTTTTACACTCATAAGGTTTGTCATCTTCTTCATGAGTTTTTAAGTGAAGTTGAATGCCTTCAATGTCTGTAAATGAGTCTTCACAAATTGGACAAATAAAATTCTCCATTTTAGGTACATGAATAATTTCTTCTTCTTTTTTAGTTGAAATGATTTTTTTGCTAGGAGTTCTAGTGACAACAGTTTTGGTACTTGATGATGAGGCGACTGATACTGATGATGGTTTCTTCTTCTTCTTCTTCAGTATTTTTCTTTTAGCCAAAGTTTCTTTGGATGATGATGATGATGATGGTGGTGGCAATATTTTTTTCACAGCTTTGCTTTTTTGGTTCACCACAGTTTTAGTTTCTCCATTAGAATTAATTGTTGATGATGATTGCAATGGTGGTAGTTTTTTCGTACTGATTTCTTTACAAGTTTCAATTTCTACAGAACAATTAATTAATAGTGGTGACAATTCTGGTGCTTGTGAGTTCACTTTTTTAGATTTTTTAATTTCTACAGTAGAATTAATTAATTCTGAAGGTGGTTTCACTTTCTTAGATGTTTTATTATCCACTGTTGATGATGGTGATGGTGAAGTGACTCGTTTTCTTTTAAGCTTTTTCTTCTTTGTTTTTGGCGATGATGCTAAATCTTCTGGTAACTGTTTCTTTTTTGATGATGATGATGGCGTCGACTCTGGTGGTATCATTGAATTATTATTATCAACTTGCATTGAAGATGTTGGAATTTCAGAAGAATGTTGTTGGTCGTGACCAGTGGACTCAGTTCTATCTTCTTCTTGTTCTGGTGACGATGGTGGCAATGATTGATTATTTGATGGACTAAAAATTGTTGATGGTGGTGGTGTATTTATTGTTGATGAAGTTGTTGATTGTGGACCTGATGGTGGAAAGTCCATAAAAGGTAATTGAAGAATGTGTGGTGTCCATGATTGTGGTAGAGCATCTACTGGTGGTAGTGTACCTAAAAACAAGAAGAGCGTTGTAAATTAAAGTGGTTGTTGTAAAAATAATTATAATTCTAAATTTTTTAAAATACTTTACCGAAATGTTTGGCTAACAAGTTTTCTAGATGAAAAAGTCTACCAGAATATCTCCACATTGTGTCTTTGAGCAATGCCATGTCAGCCTCAAGGGCACATATTCTTAATTCCATTGTTGATAACTAGATTAATTAGTTGTTGTCAATTGTTCAAAAAAAAAAAGAAAATTGTGTAAAACTGAGCTCAATTTTTTTCGAAGCACGAGGAAAACAGATGATAAGAAATTTGAAAAAATGAGATTGGCGCTTTGGCGCTCAAACTTTATAAATCTTCCTATCATGAATTGAAGTCTATACTTATTACATATTAATTAGTATTAGAATTAGTTAACAATTAATGAAAACTAATTAAATTACTACAATTTGAACGGAACTAATCAACAAAAATGATGGATGGTAAATAAATAATTTTTAACAAAGGAAAATAAATGCATCATATTCATCATATTATCATCATCGATATTTTTGAAATTACAAAATAAATAATGAATGGATGCTAATTAAAAGATAATACGCAATGTATTAATAACGTTAACGAGATTTCATTTATTTTGTAATTACTTTTCCACTCTAATAATAATGATTTGCTTAATTACGAACAACCAGACAATATATATATATACTTAAACAAGTATATAATAAGTACACACTCTAAAAGTGTTGAAACAATAATTTTTGAATATGCCTAACTTTAACAAAGTAATAAACTAATGATTACACTCATATTATAATTTATAAAGTATCAAAGTAAATTAAATTAAGTATCCTAAAAATAATACTTAGCTACCTATTCTATTACTTAATAGTACATTTTTATTTATATAGTTTTTTTTTCATTTCAGCTCTCGTCTCCTCTTTTTTCTTAGTGATATATAAAGTAATTTGTAACTTTGTTTTTTATATAAATTTTTGTGACATGATGAGAATCATGACAATCGAATTTATGCTCCTCCGCCTCCACTACCAGCTGAAGCTTGTCTCTTGAGCAAAATGTAAATTTTCTCTTTGATCCATTGCTTCGTGTAAGGAGCATATGTGCTTGTTGACTTTTGATAGCTGTTATCATCAATAAATAAAATTAATTTACTACTCAATAAATTCTATAAATAACAATTAATTGAATCAACTTACACTAAGCAAGAGAGATCTGAGAGCTGATCAATAAAGTCAAAGAGTGAGGCAATATCATAAGTGATAGATGTTTGGGAAGGATGTTGACGCTTCAAATGCTCTTCAAATATTTTACAAATCCCTTCCATACAGTCTTGGACACTTTCAAAATCAGAGTAGGTTCTTGACTCAAATTCAGCTCCTGGTTGCAACAACAAAATCGTATGAGACTGCAATAAGAAAAAGTCACATTATGAAAATTCATTTATTTCACACATGTATTTTTAAGTTTTTAATATTAAATGTGAAAGTAAATGAAAATTTTCTCAATTAGTCCTTACCATTTTGACTTTCGGTTGATAGTTAATACTTAATTCACGGAATGATTAAGTTGACAATCAACTTGGTCTCAAAATTTGAGGTGAAATTTCGTTTTGCTTTTGGAGTAGAAAAAAGATGAGCAGAAAGCAAAATTCTACTTGTTGAATGTGAAAAACTGACCGCTTCCCTTCTCGGTATTTAAACTCTCTCGTGGCGAGGCGACTCCAAAATTTCAACATGTAAAAAATAATGCCAGCAATTACTTACAATGAAATTATTAAAAAGTCCTCGCCTCAAATTAAATTTTTTAAAATATTTATTATTTTAGATCTATTGCATAAAGTAATTAATAATATTTATTTAATATATATATATATATATATATTATTTATGTTTGCATATGTGTACAGTTACAATATTTTTATCATAATATGGTAAAAATCGGTCAATTTCTTTTTATCTTATCTTCTTCTCTCGCGGTCATTTATTATATGAGCTAATTGACTTTTAAAAAATTGTAGTTAATTAGCTTGACATATTTCACTTAAGCTTTCAAAAACTGGAACAAGATTCAATGCGTAAAACATATCTAGCAAAACAATAACTTTCTCAACTGGACCAAAAAAGTCGTAGTTAAAATTGAAAATACTAGAGCCTTAAAAGTAGTTACAGTTTTGTAAAACTTAATTAAAAATTATTTTTAATTACAACAATTATTTATTTATATTTTATTTAGAATAATATTTCATCATCGTGCTTTCATCTGGGAAAAAATTATTATCATCAGACTCACATTTACATTTAGGACTATAAGAAACAAAACAAAGTCAAGTCACCAGGAAAAAATGCATTTAACAAAAAAACTCAATCAAATACAGACTAATGAATTAATTAAACATTAGTCACTAATTAATTAGTCTTTCTAATTACAAAAAAATGTAGTAAATTATACATTTCACAGTCAACAATTAAAATGGTCATCATCAATATCATCATTTCACTAGTGCAACACAATAAATTACACAACTATCTAATATTAATAATAATTCTTTTTTTAGGAATATATACTCGATTGCTCTCTCACAAATAGCTTAATATTTCACAGCAAAAAAACTTTAAATAATAAATGCTACTAAAAAAACTTCAACTGCATTACATTGGTGATGCTGATTTTTAATTACAATAGGAAATATAGTTTTAAAAAACCTTAAAACTAAAGCTTTTTGTAATATACAAGCTATTAAATATTATAATTGATGCAGATTACAACTTATTAAAACAGTTTTATTTAAATTTCACTTAGCTTACCATCATCATCATCATTATCATTAATCACTCAGTAGTAATTTAGCTCTAATGCATGATGAGAATAATAATAATAATAATTAATTAGGTGATGCAATTATTTATTTAGGTACAGTTTCCTTTTCTTCTTCTTCTTCTTTCTTCTCTCACAATATTACTTCAGTCGGCTTTGATTTAATAATGATGTCTTCTCCTACTTCAGATTAATTATATTTCCAGTCCACTTTAATATGATAATTATATATAATATTACTTGGCAACAGATTTTCGAGCTTTGGCAGCGGCCACCAATTTTTTTAATTGAGTCACTAAACTCAGAATTTTTAATGCCGGGCCAACTTTCATTCCAGTTAGAGCCATGATTTGGTCTTTGCTCAAACTTAACAATTTGGCTCCATTGATTCCCTACATCAAAATAAAATTAGAAGTCACCATTATTATTAATATTATCATCATCAATTAAATTAATCTTACATCCAACTCAAATTGTTCTGAATGAGCTCCACAGTCATTAGTCTTCAGAAATTCAGTGACAAGGCTAACAGACCAATTGGCTGCATCAACATCTTCACTTCCACTCACAACTTTACCATCAACAAACCTCGGCACTGCACCAACCTCAACTTTTTCACCATTCCCAGTAGCATTTCCATTATTGTCACCACCACCACCAACCAAATTTTGTTGGTGTTGTTGTTGTTGATGCTCAGTCTTACTCTCTACTACCACATTCTTCTTTTCCTCACTGGCACTAATTTGTGGAACCAAAGTTGGTGGTCCAGTAGTCATGACTTTTTTCTTATTATTGGTGGTGAAATTAGTAGCCACAGTTTTAGGTGATGATGATGGTGTAGCCATTTTCTTAGTGACTTTAGGCTTTCGTCCCTTTTTCCCTTTACCTTTGAGACTCTTGAGTGTTTTAGGAGCTGGTGGTTTAGGTGGTGCTGGTCTTGGTCCTTCAAGTTTATGACCAACAAGTTCTGCCCAGCCTACTGGATAAATATCAGGTGATGATGCATCTAACCATTGATCATATTCTTCTTCCCAACCATCAAAATGAATTTTTAATAATCTTCCAACAACTTGTCCAACAGTAGCCACACAAATAAGACGAGGATCCATTAAATCAGCAGCTTCTAGTTTCATTCCAACTTTAAACTCATGTGATACTTCTTCTTTTATTTTTTGAATGGATTGTAATGGTGCTGGACTTAGTTCAGGATTAGCAGCGAAATAGTTTGACCATGAGAAATTATCTTTGGTCCAACCACATGGTGGAGTAATAGGTAAATTATGAGAAGAGCAAAAACCACATGGAAGAACATATGTTGAACTCATGTGGTAACAAAACCAATCTGTTCCTGCTGTAGCTGAATCTTCTTCATAGCAATCAACACGAACCATTAAATAACCATGAGCCAATACTTTCTTTACTGTTGCAGCACATATTGCGCTAAGATTAAGAGGATCCACAGCTTCTAATTTCATTCCTTCAGTGATTGATGTCGAGACTGATGAGTAAGTTGACGGAAACATGCCACGTGGTAAAAGTTCTGGACGGTATGTCTTTGGAGCTAGGATTTGATGGCCAACTGTCGCTGCCCAACCTCTTGGATGAATTAATGGAGAATCTTCATGACACCAAAAACCTATGGAACAGAATTAACATTTATTATTTTGATACTACTAATTTTCTCTTTTAAATATATTAAAAAAAATAACTTACTGCCGTCTTCATCTCCATCATAATATTCAATTTGAAGACGCTTTCCAATGATTTTCTCAACTTGAGCTAGACGCAAGCGACAAATGCATGTTTTATCTACCACTTCCAATTGCGTTCCAATTCTATCAATAGAAAAACAAGAATAAAAATTTCTTTCTCTTCACTTGACTATTTCAATATATTTCTTACTCGTATTTGGACTTGAGTCCATTGGCCACTTTAGTTTGGAAATTTTGTGGCAGAGTACGAGCTCCAGTCAGTCTTCGCACCAAAAAGTCACGCCAGTCAGAATATTTACTTGCAATCGCTAAAAAGAAAGACAGAAAACAATGTAAAAACAATTGACAAAACTATCATCAATGCATAAAAGAAAACAAGACATACCTCTTGGTGGAATCAGCGGCTTTCCTTTAGTAGCACACCAACCAACATGATGTACATCTTCAGAACATAAATTAACCCAAAAGTCTCTTGATGAGTCCTGTCCAAAACCTTCAAACCTCAACAATACTTTGTAACCTTGTGTTTGAATAACATTTCCAACCCAAAAAGCAGTTTCATAGTTGATACGATCTACATCTGTATTTTCTACTTCTACTTTCATTCCAATGGTGATATTCTCCCAAATGTAGGCCACAGGAGCCTAGTTATAAAAAAATTATCAATATGAACCAAAAGAATATTTCAAGCTTCATCTTTTCTTACATGTTTAAACGAAGAAACAGAGGCAGCAACAAAATCTTTTGAATTCAGTGATGGTGTCCATTCATAAGTTGCCTCAGGAGCAACTCTCGTTCGTTTCAAAGGAATTAAATCTGATTCTGATGTATAAGGACTTGACGCTGATGATGATGATCGTCTACTTCCTGATGATTCAGACTCTTCTTCTTCTTCTTGTTCCCATTCCTCTCGTCTACTTGTTTTTGATCCTGTCCAATTTGTTTTCTCACCACCAACAATCTAACATCAGAAAAAAAACAATCTTCATATCATATTAAATCACCAAATGATATTACTTGTTGATATCATTACCTTTTGTGGTGATTCCTTACTGGTGGTGGTGACAACAGTCTTGGTCACAGCAGCAGTCGCATCTTGGACACATTTGAGTGAACAAAACTTGCGCTTCGTTCCATAATTCTGTGTCTTGACTCCAACTAGTCCACAATGGTCACATCGCCCTAAGAACAAAATCATAAATCATTATTTCTATCTAAACCTCAAAATAATAATTAACAATTGACTCACCTGTAGATTCTTTATTGTTATTAGCTGATTGTTGTTGAAGAGTTGTCGTCAAATTATTAGTTGAATTGTCACTAACAACAGTGACAGAGACACCATTGCTTTCGAGCGCAGCACTCGTCCATGGACTACTGTTCTCACTGCTCATCTCAGCCAATTAACTAATTATCAACAATCAATAAATAATTCGGCACTGTAATACTTTTAGGATTTAAAATTGTTGTTCTTCTCCGTCACGTCACGTCGTCACTGGCCTGTTGTTGTCATTACAACGTAGAGCAATGACAACTGACTTACAATACACTAAGAATTTATTATCACTTTTAATTTTTTTTATGTTATTAAAGTTTAAAGCCGAAGGAAGTATAAATAAAGAAGAAATGGAGCAACAGTCAGCTGTGAGTGCCGCTTGTTCACGCTGTCAAATTGTGAAGGTTTCAGTGCCATCTACTAGCTTCATTTACTAGAGCTCCATAAATATTTCTCATAAAACATCAATTCTCAGCTTGGCCTCATTTATTTAATGTGACAAATTTTGGCCTCAATTTATATGTCACTTTTAGCTTATGAAATAATTAAATAAATGCCATCAACAAAATTATTAATAATTTACTTATTTGTGTAACAAGGACACACAACCAACACACTGAACGCAAAAAACAGCAGCAGTGTTTTTCTTGCCTTTATTTTCCAACCAACATTTCTTTCAATTATTTTCTAACATTTTAAACTCGACCTTTTTCGATTTCTATTATATAACGTAATAATAATAATAATAATAATAATTTTTAACTCTACGTTATTTTTTTATACTTAGCATTTTACACATCATCATTCTCATTCACAACATTCACATTTCTTTTGCAATTAACAAAATGATTTTTGAAAATTAAATACGTGTGTATTACTATATTACTGCTACTTACTAAATTGACAACAAATTATTATTATTATTCTGATAACAATTTTTCAAATTCATTTTTTTTCTTTGTATATTCTAAATCCTTATAATAGCATCAACTCAACAAAAAAGTTAATTTACTCCACAAGCATTTATGTAATAATAAAGAAAATTGCCACTCAAATAATGATTCAAAATAATTCTATCAATCAATATCTTGTTGTAATTTCATTCTACCTATTAAATTCTAATAATAATAAGCTAAATTTTTTTAACTATAGCTACATTTTAAGTTTCTCATTCTCTCCATTACAATTAATTATTACAGTGATTCAATTGTATAATTACTAGAGCTTTTATTACCTAACAACTATCTTAGAACAATTATTTAACTACCTTCTTTTTCAGTCAACCATTTATTTAAACTTAATTGCTTTTTCTTCTTCTCTTAGCTTCTTCACTCTCATTGATTATTAAATTGTAAATTGGTATATAAAGTCTTCTAAATAGGAAAAATTACATATATAGCTTATTATTAAGTGTAATCATAATAGTAGTAGTTTCTTCTTCTCATTTAATTTTCTTTCGCTTTTCTCTCTCTCTTTCTCTCTGACAATAATATAGACAAGATAGTAAAGCACACTCAATAATAATAATAATAATTAATAAACTAACGATCAACTCATGAAACAAGCATACGCTTAAGAATTGAAAAAAAAACAAAAAAATATCCGACGAAAAAAAAGTCAAAGATCAAAAGGTCACTATTATATACTCTAAGGTAGATATAAATACGAAAATTAGGTAATATTTTTTAAGTTAGCTAATTACAATAATAATATAATATAATAATAATAATTAAGTTAATTTTCTACGAGTGGAACACAATGATAAATTGATGAAATAATTAATATTTAGCTCACAAAGTCACATTTCTCCTCACTCTCCTCAATTTTTCAAAAGGAAAAATAAATGAAATGAAAATTCTTAACTTATAAAAAAAAGAAAAAAATGTAAAAAAAATCATTAATCGTCGTCAATATTATTTTTTCTTCAAAGAATTATTATTTACTCTCTCATTGTCGTTTTCTTTACGAGTGTTTAACAACAATGACACCAGGACGAGTCATTTGTTGTTGAATATGGAATTGTCCATTTGTTGCAGTCGGTTCAACTCGAAGAACTGGGCTGGAGCGAGCAGAGTTGGCCGCAGAAGAGTTGGCTGATGGACGAAACTCCAAATTGATTGGTTGCTCTTCTTGCTCAACATCATGTTGTTGAATGAGAAATAATTGTTGTTCACCACCACCAGATACACATGATGATGAGGTAGAGCATTCTAGTGCGGACGATGATGATGCGAGACCCTGCATCGTCGATTGTTGAGTTTCTGAGCGAGCAATGCGTGACAACACATGGTGTTTGAGTGACGTGACAGTTGTAGGAGCTGTTGGCTGTGGAGGAGTAGATGATGCAGTCACAAAGTTGGCAACAGAGATGACGTCACCACCAATAAAGTTGCTGCCACTGGGAATAACAACGAGTGGTGCTGATGAAGGAGAAGAGCAAAGAATGTCCATTGCATGAGAATGATTTGTAAGAGGAGCTGCTGGCGGTGAAGATGATGATGATGGACATTGTTGAATGAGATTAACTGATTGAATTGTTGTTGTTGATTCTACTGGTGGTGGTGAGGAACATGGAGCTGCAACGACGACTGCTGGAGAGCTCTCATCTGAAAATAAATGATCTCCTTCCAAATGACGAATGGCTTCGACAATCGTTTCCAAATTGTTGCGCACCGTAAAGCATCTACAAGAAATATATACGAATCATCAGAATTAAAAAATGGAACATAAGTTTAATTAATTTATTTATTTTAATTACCTGGGACTCTCTTCAGTTCGTCCAACAACGTTTCCAGCATTACCCGGTCCAACACTAACGAAACTCATTTCAGAACTCATCCAAACTTCGACTAGAAAAATTTCATTTAAAATTTATATTCTTATTAGTTTACATTTAATTTCACCATTAATAATAATAATATATTTTATTTGAACTTACCTGTTACCATCATCAGAAAGTCTATGTCGAAGTTGAAGTTGTTTTTGTTGTTGTTGAAGAACACCGATATGTTCCTCTAAAGAAATACGATGACGTCTCTCACGCTCCAAAGAAATACGCAATTCCATTGCTTCACGTCTTAACTCTCCAATCTCACTACGTGAGTCTTCAGAATGTTCTGGACTCATTGAGCCAATTCCTTCATCAGCTGACTCAACAGCTCCTGTATTAATTAATTAATATACCAATCAAGAATTAATTTTATTAATAATAATTATAAAAAAATTAATTTTCTTACCATCCATAGTCTTCCTTCTTTTGGCAATAGAAGGTGGTGTTGGTCCAGAAGCTTGTTGAGTTGGAGGAGATTGTTGTGCAGGGGGTGATGTAGTATTGTTGGCAGAACCAGCTTCATGAATGGATGCTGATGACGACTGAGTGACAAGTCTTTTGAGCGCTGCATTTTGTGTAGCCAATTTGTTCTTCTCTTCTTCTAATTGGTAAATGTATTCAGCCGTTTGTTGTAAAATGGCAGCCTAAGAAATAAATAATTATTATTATTGTTATTTTTCTAGAGCTGACATATGATATTTTTTCATTTTATTTGTATTTTTTTTTACCTTGGACAATTTTTCTCCTTCAGATTGTGGCAAAAGTGAACGAAGAGATTGGAAGCCAGCATTGATGGACTGCATACGTCGTCTCTCATTAGAATTGGCAATCTCTCTTCTCAATTTTTTCTCCGATTCAATCGGTTGATCAATTATTTCCATTTTGATATCCATCTTCTTAGCACACAGTAGGCCACTATAGTTGTTTAAAAAATAACATTAGTCTTTTAAAAATTCTCATAATGACAATTTTATAGCGCAACTTCAATATCTCGTCTAATTTAATTGTCTGGAATTTATTTATTATTATTATTAAAAATCAAACCTATATTATATCAACAATTAATTGCTGACCACCAAAAAAAATCTAAAATTTTTAATTAACTATTCCTATCCGATGAATCATCAGTGATGACAATTATTAGACTTAAATCTCATTTATTAATATAATTTCTTGAACTATTTCCTATATTTGTCCTAATGACCATTTAATTGTAACAAGATCAAAATTAGTCTCTCTAATTAAATTAATATCATCTTCTAATTATCTCCCTGATGACAATTATTACAATTAAAATTTTATCACTTTAACTTTACTTACTAATTTAATTATTTTTAACCCAAATATTCCTTATCCTTACTACAACTACTACTATACACCAAATTACTATATACAAGAAAATATCTCACCATCAAAAAATATTAATTATTTTAAAAATCTAATTAGTAATTAACTACCTCATAAAACGTATTGGCTTCTACACTTATTTCATAATTAATTAATCAAGTGTCAATTCCTAAATTAATTATTTTCGGTGTTTTTTTATCTTATTATCAGATTCTTGTGTGGCGGCTTGAAAAACTCAGCTGCTGAAAAGAAAAGGAACGCTGAGACTATGGATGGCACAGCTGTGATAGAGTTTTTGTGATTGTACTCAAGCTATTTTGATGCTTTGTTGTCACATTGTGCGTCTCCTTCCTTAGTCCGAAGCTTTTTTTATATTGTCCCACCTAAAGTGTTTTGCCCAATGTGACAACACTGCACACTGTCGGCCACTCCATTTCCCATGCTTAGCAATGCTAAACACTCCGTCCCGCTTCTAAACAATACGCTAACCTCAATTTCTCTTTTTTTAACTTACGAGATGAGAAGAAAAAACTGAAAACCAAATGTTTGCCAATGATCAACTCAGGCCGCTAATGTGTCCAATGGAGAACTACAGACTTGGGCAATGGACCACTATTGTTGACGACCGCTGACCGCACGACTTTGCGCAAGAAATTGTCAAAAATTGTTGAGAGAAAAAACTTTTTTACCTTTACGCACAGCAGAGAATGGTGAATGGAGGAACAGATGATTACTACGAGAGCTATAGGCTGATGGCAAAAGAATGCAGCTGTGCAATGCTATCAAAGTCACCTGACTTTCCAGCGCCATCAATGGATGACGTAGCGCCGTGGACGACAACAAGCATTTTTTCATTGTTGCAATTCATTATGAAAAAAGAGTTGGTAATAAGATGATGATGGCAAAGATGATGTAATGCTTTTTCGAGTTGATGATAATAACAGAGAGGATAATGTATATGGAATAAAGTTAGGTTAGGAATTAAAATATAATAATAAGTAATTAAGTGAAAAAATATTAATTGCAGAGATTACTACTAATCTCAGATTAGATAGGCAATAAGTTTATGTTGATAATGGTTTTTTGAAAATGATGGCAGAGAGAAATGAAAACTAGAGATGATTTTAAGTTGCTTGTGAAACTCTAGAATAAAAAAATATTAACGATAAATTGTAATTTGAGTTAATTAATTTAACTCATGAAACCGAGTCAATCGAGAATTAAAAGTTAAATCAATTAACTAGTAATCATTAATGTGCTACCTAATTTTTTTTAGTCAATCGAGAATTAAAAGTTAAATCAATTAACTAGTAATCATTAATGTGCTACCTAATTTTTTTCGGATTAAAATTGAGTACTAATTAATTTGTCAAAATGGATGTAAATTAGACGACTTCTTACAACCTGCTCTGAAATTATACTATAAGAAAAGACATAATAATATAAAGTACTAATTAAAAACTATTACGTTTCTAACTTGAGCTGAACTGAGCATTCTTAGAAAATTCTAAAAGAATGCAATCGAAATTAATAACTTTCCCTTTTCCTGCTACACATAATACTTAATTAGCATTACTATTAATACAAATAATGAGAAAACATTTTACAAATTGATTATAGTTTCGCAACAACAACTCAGTAGCACGTTTTATTTTTCTTTAGTAGACAATTTGATAATGAAAATCTATTTTAGTTTTTAAAATTGCTGAAACTCTGAAAAAAGATGTTGAAATTAGAGTTGAACAGCTGTGAGATTGAGTTGATGTTGTTAGGCTTCTTGTTGTACCACAGTAGTTTTTTCAGAGACGTATAGTCCATCCAAAAACTTACGAATGTCCTTGTTCTTCACTGTCGTACTTTGTTGAATTAGAGCAGCTGTTTAAAAAAGATAAGCATTTCATTAGTCTTTATTAATTAACTAATTAACTCTTAAGTTTTATGATTGAATAACACCGATAGAAAATTGGAATTTAGTGACATTTTAATTGTAATTTCACAGAAACAAAAACAAACGTCCCTGTCTTACGTTTTATTATTAAATTTAATCCAAGAATCTGTGTACCAATCTTCTACCACTATCTCATTTCAACATATTTAATTAATCATAATTGAATATTATACCTGATCGACTGACAGCCTCGATAGAGTTTCCTTCAACAATTAATTCATCCTTTTGCTTAGTGGAGTTGGTGACAGTGACTCCCTTGCTCATTTTAACTTGACGAATGTATTTTTCACCCAAAAAGTTACGAACTTCAACCATAGAATTTCCAGCTGTAGTGACACAGTTAATAGGGAAATGAGCATACACGCTTCTCATCTTATATTGGAATCCCTATAATAAAAAATAATTTAAATAACAACAAATTCATTAGTTAAGTGACCGGCAGGATTTTACTTTGATTAATGTATTATTTATTTAAAATAATAATTGGAGACTTACTTGAGTGACACCCTTGATCATGTTTTCAATGTGAGAACAGACGGTACGTACAGCAGCAATTTCTTTCTTGGATCCAAACCATTTTTCTACTTTGAGTGTCTTTTTGTCAAGAACAGTAATGTCGATGGACAAGTGACGAAAAGAGCGACTCAAAACACCACGAGGACCTCGTACAATAACACGACGAGAGCGACTTGACACTATAACTCCATCAGGAATCTTTACATTTTGATTGACCACAATTTGCTTCATTTTTCTTCAAAATTTTAATAAATTTTTTGGAGACAAAATGAAAAAAACAGATTTCTACAACTCAACACACGGCGAGATGATGAAAATGGTTTTTAACATGCAGTGTGCTTAGTGCATTGAGTTTTCCCACATATCAAAATGGCCGGCTCTCTTATTTTGCTCCTCTTACAAAACCTCAAAGAATTTCTAGCATCTATATTATATATATGATTGACGTTATAAAATATACTACGTTAGCTCAACCTTATGAAATTTGCGCTATCCTAACATATTTTGCATAGTAAAATAAGCTCATCTATAGTATACTAAAAATCTTTGAGGTTAGCTAGATTTTCTTAAATGAGCAACAAAGTCCTTTCTAAATCCAAGACTCGAATCTTTACACACGCTATGAAAATCATCATGAAAAAAGAAAATTGAGTAGGGAGCAAAAAATTTTTTCGTTTTCAAGTGTTGTTAAAATTCAAAAAAAAAATATGAAATAATTTCAGTAATATTCGTACTTTGCACACAAGACAAGTCGTCCAGTCATTTTATTCAATGTTGAATGTACAAGTTTCATTTTTTTACATTTTAGTACATACATGAAGACAGCGTAAGAGACTACGTCACATTTAATGAGTCTCAATTAATTAGCATTTTACATAATGTTCACTTTGTACATTTAAATAGCAACAAGAATTTTACAAATAATGTGCTAGATACAAGATACAAAGTTTTTTTTTAATTACACCTGTCTGATTTTGTTTTTGTGTGCGCGCAAGAAAATTGTGTCGATACAAAAATAAATGTGCGTCGCGCTATGTATCTTTTGCAGCTCTCGTTCTCATCGCGATTTCACAATAAGAGCTGCGTGATTCCTTTTCAGAATTTTAAAAGTCCTGACTAACAAGATACAAATCTCATTTTTACAAATAAAAAATTCTTATAGCATTTTTACTTCGTTGTCACTGTGTATACATAAAACACAAAATAGTTAACACTAAAATTATTATATAATTAAACTCAGTTCAAACTTCTTATAGAGTTTAGAGTATTAAAATACATAACTTGTCTTCTTTTCTTCCTCATTTTTTTAACTTAAGAATTTACATTGACTTACTTAAATCTACTTAATTGCTACAATGAACTTAGACTATACTCAAGAAAATTGACTTGAAGACTTTTTTTGTGTATTGTGTGTCTGAAGAGAAATAAAAAAACTGGGTACCTAAAAAAAGAATTAGCTTTTACAAATATTGACAATTTGCAGTCATCAATAACAGACTGTCTTATATAGAGTCTTATTAAAATAATAATGTTATTTTATATAGTACAAAAAAAAATTGGCTTTTTTCACTAATTCTTCTTCTCCTAGGCTCTTTTTTCTTCTTTACTCGTATTTGACTAGACTTTAAGTGTGGACAAAATTTGACTTAGACAGCAATGATTTACATTTTTTCTCTTTTTAGAAATTAGTGTCATAGTCAGAGCGACGACGACTTGGTGCATAGCCCGAGTCTCCATAATAGTGTCCATTATAATAGTATCCATTCCACTCAGTCTTCCAACTGTCATAGATATTATAGTTGGCTGAAGCCTTCCCAGAACTTGAGGATCTCTGCTATAAATCCAAATCAAATCAACAATTAGAAATTATTTTCGCGTTATTTCAAAGTTTATATAACTCTTACCTTGGCAGGCTTGCGATCAAAAGTCTTGTCCTGACGATCGTTCCATACGTCGTCCATATTGTAGAGATCATCAGCTCCAAAATTATCTAAGCCTGCTGAAGAGCTGCCACCACCCATATGAGATTTGTTGAACTCACTCAACATTTCTTGAGTCAGTGACACAGCATTCTTCTTTTTAGAATTTTTATGACGACTCACCAGCTAAATGAAATTACAAAGTTATACATTAGTTGTCTATTTATTTTAAAAAAGCTGTGATGATTGATGACTTACGACAGTGACACCAAAGATAATAACAAATAATAATGAAGCCAGCCCAATGACAATTACAGCAATTCCCCATTGTGGAATTAGTGGCTCTGCTGGTGGATGTGAGAGAGAGTCGCTGTCATTGCGCACTAAATACAAGAAATACATGTGTAAATGAATTAGCTAATTGTAAGTCACTAGAGAGTTATATAAGAAAAAAACAAACCTTTGAAGTCTGAGTAACGAGGGTCGATAGTATATCTTCCTAAAAGTCGAGCATCAACTGGTTGCTCAGTCTCATACAAATCTCCTGGGTCAGAGAGCAACAATGATTTATGAAACAACTCTCGAACTTCTGCAGTACTCAAAGCCTTATCAACATTCTCCAGGAATACAAAATAGTCTACCAATACGCTGCCACGATTAAAACTCTCAATTTGAACTGAGCGATAGTAAGGAGCCAAGCCACTTGAACGATACACAAGATCCAACTGGAGATAAAAAAAACGAAAACAAATTTTATAAATGTGATCAATCAAAAATCTTATTACTAAAAACTTATTATATATATTTAT
This sequence comes from Oncopodura yosiiana, assembly GCA_009869805.1. NCBI lineage: Eukaryota > Metazoa > Arthropoda > Collembola > Entomobryomorpha > Oncopoduridae > Oncopodura > Oncopodura yosiiana. The sequence continues at coordinate 73,901 of VCNE01002460.1, forward strand.
TACCTCTCGCTTAACAGTACTTTCCAATTGCTTAAATTCCTCTGTATTAATATCAGCATACTCTGGTTTCCAACGAATGCCTCGAAGAATTCTAAGTGTAGCTTCCATTTTACATCGACCCTGTGGACAAACACCTGGTGGACTTCTTTTAGGTGGTGGTGGTGTAGTAGTTGTTGTAGTGGGTGTGGTAGTAGTAATTTTCTCTGTTGTTGTCGTTGTAGTACTTTGAGTAGCTTGAGTTGGTGGCATTGGTGTAGTTTTTGGTGTTGGCCAACCTGTGAACTCTGTTGTTTTGCGAACAGGCCAACCAGAACTTATTGTTGGTTTTTGAGGTGGTGGTGTTTCTCCAGTAACTGGTGGAGAAGTTGTTGGTCTCGTAGCTTTAATTCCTCCAGCTCTTGTAGGGAAAACTGGAGCAAAACTCTTTTTCTCTGATGATGATTGGCTACCACTGCCATAAATGGGAGTAGCTGTTGTTGTAGTTGAAGGAATGAAACTTGGTGCAGCTGGAGGTTTGTAGCCTTTAGGTAGAAATTTGGAAATGTCATCAAATACTATTGGATTAATTGGTGCAGGAGTTGAAGAAGAAGAAGATGATATTTCTTTTGGTGGCTCTTCTGGTGTAAATTTATAACCAGGTGGTAATAAATTGGGCAAAGTTTTAAATTCAACTTTAGCCAAAATGGCTTCTAATGGGTTTCGTGTTGTAGAACTAGAGGAAATTGGTGTGGCTGTTGTAGAAGGTGTGGTTAAAGTTTTTGTTGTTGTTGTATAATCCGGTGGCAGCAATAAAGCTGACATATGATCCAATTGTGATACATCTTGGAATTTGATTTTAGGAAATAAGCCTGCTCTTGGTCGAGATGTTGTTGTTGATGTTGATGTCGTTGTAGGCGTAGTTGTTAGTAATACTGGTTCCTCATTAGCCAATTTGGCTTTATAATCTGGTGGCAAGAAGGCACTTACATCATCAGCAAACTTAATTCCTGGCAAAATGGCTTTAAGTGGTAATTCTGAACTTCCACCAGAACTTGCAGAAGCCACTTTTCGACCAGATGGCAAAAGTTGTTGGCCACTTGAGTTTTCATCCAACAAAGTTTCAAATTGGGTTAATGGATTACTTTTTTGTTGTTGTTGTGATGATGATTTAAATCCTGAGAGAACACCATCAGCTAAATCTGATTGAACAGAATCCAATTTGTCCATAATACTTTCTGTAGAAACTACTTTGGCATTGTTGATATTATTATTATTATTGTTGCCACTACCTTCACCACTATTTTGTTGACCAGAAGAATTCAACACAGGATAGTTTTCTGGATAGCTATATTCTTCTTCATAATATTCTGGTGCAGTTTCAGCACCAGATGGTACCGAGTCACTTGTTGTATTGGAACTGCCACTCCCACTAACACTTCTTGATGTTTGAACACTGGCAACAATAACAGAAGACTCTGACGGACCTTGACTCTTACCATCTGCGGGTGATGACGTCACAGCAAAGTCTTGAGCTAATCCTGTACTCACACTTTTAGTTGTAGCCAATGAAATCACTTGACGTACTTCTCCAGATTTTGATTGGTTCTCATTACTTTTTACAGAAGGTTTTGGTGTAGTTTTACTAGTTGTTGTAGAAGATGATGAACTTTTACTAGAAGTGACAGACACTGCAACTTGTTGTTTCTCAGGTGAACCATTATTGTCAACAACTTCTTCCATGTAATACATATCACCAGAATTATTTGGCCCACCTCCAGCATTGTATTCATCAGAAGATACATATTCAATGACATAGTCTTCAGAAGTATTTCCTCCACCTTCTTTAGATGATGTTGTTGAAGATGGTGGCTGTGGTGATGAGCGAACATTATATTTAGTAGTTGTAGTTGATGTTGAAGCTTCTGGAGGTTTGGATGTTGATGAACTTGCAGAACGAATGAAATCATCACGGACTCTTGTTGGAACTGGTGGTGGTCTAGATGGTGTTCTCCGTTCTGAAGAGCCACGAGTTAATGGTCTTTTTGTAACATATTCTTCTGAGCTCTTACTTGAATTTCTAATTGGCGTTCGAGTTCTTGTTGAAGTATTTCCATTAGTTGTAGGTGTAGCAGGTGGGCGTTCTCGAGAATTTTGCTTAATATTACTATTGACATTTTGTCTCGTCAGTAAAGGATTAACACTACGACCATTATAAGCTACACTAGCATCAGGTGTACCATTTTCTGGTGCGTCATCCACCAAAGGAATATATTTATGTCCACGTAATATATTAGCACGTTCTTGGCCAGAAATTTTTGCTTTTTGATTTACAACTTGTTGATGATGTTGCTGTTGAATAGCTAATTGGGTTCGTGGATCTAAATTAGCACCACCACCTGATGTACCAGTTGTACCATAATTGTATAAAGTATCTGGTTCTGGATCATCATAGTATTCATAAATAATATCTTGCTGTTGATTACTATTAGCACCACCACCAGCAGAGTTGCCACCAAGATATGTTGGTAATGACGAAATTGGTGGACGATTATTTATATTGACATTATTATTAGCTCGAAGTCCAGCAAGGGAACGAATCAGAGCATCGCGTGGTTGAAATGCATATTGTTGTGATTGAGTTGGTGGTTGGATTTGAATATTTTGTTGAATTAATGGTGGTTGTTGTTGTTGAAGTCGTTGTGGACCTGATGGTTGAGAGCGAACTGGAAATTGTGAATGAAATAATGGGCCTTGAAATCCACCTGGCACTATCACTTGTTGAGCAGAATTTCCGGCCCGTTGGTCAACCAGGGCTGAAGCAAATGGCTGAGTTGCTGTTAAATGTTGACGAACTGAGCCTACAAATAAAAATCAATGAAAATCAATCAACCAATCAAAATGTTTCATAGCTTTATAATCTAATGTCACTGTGTATAATATGACCATTGCCATAAACGTGAATTTTTTGGCTACTGTGTATATATAGAAAAGAATGGAGTACACAATAATTTTTTTTGTAATTTAGAATGCAATGGCATAGCATGGCACTCACATACGTGTAGCAGAGGAGCTAAGTCAAAAAGTAAGTTGGTAGAGCAGAGCAAAAAATATAAGAGTTATATAGAGTGTTGTGCAGTGAATGGGAAAAGAGAAAAATTGGGTCATGAACATTATTGTTGCTTTGCTCTGTTCTGTTATGTTGTACTCAACAACTCAGCTACTACATATACGAAATGCCAACTTAGAATTTGCAAATGGACTATCTTTAGTGAAATTCTCTCAGTAGCTACCTTATATACTACAACTGACAATTAGTCTAAAAACATCAATTTAATTTTATGCTACTGTCTCTTGTAAATACGAGCCCACTCATTGCCTTACATTAATGGCATTGCTACATTTATACAATACCACGAATAGAAATACATTTTTGAGTAGTCAATATTTCTATGAGATGTCTCAACTTGAGAATATGAACTAGTGTATACAATAATAAACGAAAAACGATGGCATTTGTTGGTTTACATGTATCCAAGATTAAACTCAGTGGCTTTTGATTTACTATTGCAGACATTTGACAATAATTTGATCCTTTTAGATTTATATGTAATCTCAACGGGTTATATTAGCCTGGAACCAAAAAAAAGTCTGGAAGAGTTGAGACTTTACTAAGTTTTTCTCTTCCGCTACAAAGTTAGAGAATTGAAGGCCCCCAAAAAGTCGAATCTAACTTTACGGCCTTCATTTCCACTTTTCTGTCTCAAAGTTTCTCTTACTATATATTTAGTTTTATTGTACACTGGTTTTCTTCAATTGACATGATATATGTAACTTAGTACGTGAGCTACTAATCTCTTTCAAACAGATAATTCTGGACTTCAAACGAGTCTAGAAAATATATTATTTAAGTACCAATTGTGATGAGTCAAAACTCATTTGCATGTCACAGTCATCTTCTTACTACGTCAAAAATTTTCAAATCCAAAAGCTTTCATGTAAATCTCAAATTACTCAAGAAGCTTAAATTACATGGAAGTTGCTGCTCAACTTGTAACAGAATATGAGACGCATGGAAAGAAAAGTACTAAAACTCGAGACACTTGATGAAATCCAAACAATTGACAATTAGCACCCAAGCTCAAACTCTGCTAAATATCAAATGCACCAGACTATTAATTTTTATTTAATGACAGGGAAGTTAATTCATTTTTATACTACACTCACAATCCTTTCCTTCTATTTGTCAAATATTATATTTGTCATTTAATTTATACTTAGGCTTAATGTTCTAATGAAATAAGAGACGGAAGTAACTTTTTTTATCTTCCCATGTCACTTAATAACTTTTACATTTAGAGTCACTAAACTAATTAGTAAGGAAATATAATATCCTACATTCTAATTTAGTTCTAAATTAGAAATCTAACTCATCGTCCTTTTTAATTTACAAACTCCTCCATTTTATTGCCTCAATTGGTCCTGGCCAAAAACTTTTTTATTTCATGTCATATGAGAATTTCATATTAAGACTCTTATAGCAGAAATATTTCTTATGACATATTCTGCATCACTATATAGTTTACTCTGTATCTTACATATATCGTATTGCATCGTTGCATTTGCGTTGGTTGACTCTGAAGCAACATTTCGCAATCAGTTGGCTTGGCTTCACTTATTACCATCCCCCGTACTATATACATTCTCACCAATGTAGCCAACGTAGCAAACACAACAAGAATGCAATGCTAACCACAACAAAATATACCAGACCACCATCGTCAGCCATCAACGTGTCTCAACTCACTTTCTCTTCTTGAGAGCACTATAGTGTCTCTCGTATCTCACCAACCAACACTAAATTAGGCAATGCAAGAAGCACCTAAGCAAAAAAAACACCAAAGCCACTCGTTTGAGACGATATCAACAAAATATTATTGCTAGCAGCAAGAAAGAGAGAGAGAGAAAAAAAATAACATTCCTTAGAGTTTGAATGCAAGAGATGTAGAGTGAATTAAAATGTAGCATAGGTGACGAATATGTAAATCTGGGCTTATTATAAATGGAAGACCTTGGAACAGACAATTGTGCATTGTGCAATGAAATAGAATAGAGTGACGAGCTCAAATTCCCTTAAACCGGAACTGAACTCAAATACTTTAGATGACGTCCACTGGGTCTTTAAAATATGAAACACTTTAGTCTACAATAGTAAATGAAGCAGGTTCTCCGTTTACTATATCGTAGAGCTTTGGCTTTGGACGTTGTAATTGGAAATGAAGCTTAGGTTTTTAGTAGAGTGCTACACTTTGAGTCACTAATCTCATTTCCAACTCAATCAGGTTGATGCTACTCGATGTATAGTCTCCAATCAAATCTGACACATATGTTATGTGACATGTGATCTTGTGTCTAAATACATCATAGAAGGAAATTGGATATATAATTAAATTATAGAAAGTTCAGTCGAGATTTTTGTGTCATTGTCATATCACAGAGAATAAGTTAATTGATTCCTAATTATTTATTGGACTCAATCTCACGTCGCTCTCTTATATCTATAAGCTTTGACCTTCAGAACACTAATTATTGTTAGTTACTACTTAACTTAAGCTACATATACATACATATACTCAATGAGCTGCATTCCTTCGCTTAAGAGCCTACGGCTATTTACCTGGCCAAAAAAACTGAAGATAGTTCTAGCTCTATTCTTCCTCCTCTTATGTAATATTTAAGCAAGCAGTTCAGTGATCGCTGTTCTCTTGTGAAAATGTTTAAAGTTTTTTTTGCTGCACTGGACAGGAGATGATGAGGATGCAATATTCTATCGCAACACAAATGAACTCTTCTACAACAGCAGAAGATGCAATGCAACAAGTGAGAAGAGAGAACTAAGACGCACTTTCCGCTATCAATTAGTTCCCTTCCTATAAAGCTTGCATTGTGACGGGAAAAGATGATGATGGAGTTTGTTTAGTCAGCAAAGACTTCAACCTCAAGACTACAGGTAGAAAATAGTCAATTATTTTGAGGATGTATTTGTGTGATTTATAATATGAACTTTGAAAAGTGTTTCTTCTCTCTAATGATGACTTGAGACTAACATTTCCTAAGTGGAATGCCTTTTGATTACACTGAATAATGTATGAGTCAATTTAAGACAAGTAATAAAATTCAATCTACAGCTCTATATCAATTTGCTACTGCGGCTCTCTTACAATTCTGTACAAGAGTAACACTAGTAAAGGAAATACTCTCAACAGCCTGACAAATCTTTCAACAATAAGAATTAGTTGAAAACATTTCCTTGCCTAAGAGTCATGTACTCCATCATTTATTTACTCTCTTGTGTCATGTCCTCATCAGAGTTTCTTGAAACATTCCTTAAAAAGTCTCAAAGTTTGCACTTTTAGTCTTCTCTTACATTGCAACAGTTGACTTTCAATTACATTCCTCATTCCTGAGTTCAACTCTAGACTCTCTTATTGCCATTTCATTTTCATTCTAAAGTCGACAGTTATAGAAAGGTTTTAAAAGGCAAATACAATTGATTGTGAGAGTAACCACAGACAAATTTCCCATCAATGGTTCTCTACAATAAAATATGTACCTCTACCTCTGTCCTATATTTTATCCTTAGCACCAGCAATTTATTCTCAAAACCACTGAGTGAGACTCTTTTACGCATCATTAAACTCTCTTAAGTCAACAAGTCAAATTTTCTACAATTAATTGTCACACTGTTGACTCCCTTAATTAGTTTTAGACAATTTACAAATGAGCTGTTGGTAAACTCATATTTCACTTGATTGAGCTAGTTGCATTCAAATTGACTAATTAACTATTCTATAAACTTCCTGAGGATGCATTAAATGTTTCCATTGACCCAAACTCACTCAAGTGGTCAACAACTAATGCAAAAATGGACAGTGTAATGATGATAATAGTCGTGGGAATCTTTCTGCCCCTGCAGTCAAGTTGAGACGGAAGTAAGAGTAGAGGTTGTCAACGGAAGCCAAGTAATTAAGAGTGAGTTGAGACTCAATGAAAACGAGTCATTGTGCCCATCACTGTATTGCCATTGCCACACTAAAGAAAAAAATTTGATTTGTAGGCAAACGGGAAGGAAGTAAAGAGAAATGTAGAGTAGTAGAGTACAACTTAACATAAGATGTTGTTGAGTCGTTGATGGATTATGATGTGATGATGTGAGTCTTACAGACTTGATACTAATTGACTTTGATATTTATTTAATGTTAAAAAATGCCAGTGCTCATAATAGAAGAGATACTCTCACGGTTAGCAAAGGAAAAAAATGGAGAAGTAAAAAAATGTCAACTGCGTAATCAACTCTCATGATGAGAACGTTGATGTTATTGTCAAGATTATTACACGTGAGTTGACATCAAATGATTGCAAATTACAACATGAGAAAGTTCATCCGAAGTTCATCTTCACTGACAGTTCATGGCAATTTATTGACCATTCAATGCCTTTTCAGAAAATAATACTAGCAGCCCGTTTCACTACTATCTTCAAATAATCTATGAGCTGTTTAGAATTCATATTATATTTTGAATTAAATTAACTTTTTATTTTGAAAATATAAAAATTTTCATGATTTAGACTAGAAAGAATTGAAGTAGTGTATAGGTGACAGTTTCTATCAATATAGTTGCTATATATCTCTATATATCTTCAGATCTAATTTGCACAAGGGCTATATAGACGCCTATACTTTTTTCTTTAGCCTTTTTATCTTTAAAAAAAGACTAGCGAGCTGTTGTCTAAAACTCAAAATATTTAAAGATATTTTCAAACTGACATTTAGTAAAAGAAGATTGTAGCTATATTAATCTCATATATCTAAAGCTGAAACTCTATATTTACAAAAACTCGTTTTTCTTCTAGTGACCGACTCTCCTAACAGTGTAATAATAATAACTCTGAGCGTAATAAGCAATTAAAGAGCCGTAACAATCACGACTCGTAACAATAAGAGCACAACACTCTACAACAACTCGTCTACAATACACACACACATAATAGAATAATAATAATATAACATTTGACACACATTAGATTTCAATTCTTCTATATGCTCAACTAGGATATATATTTACGATAACAACATAATCATCATCATAATACTTTGATTCTGGTTTCTGGCAGAAGCTACCTTGTAATTTATTTATTTATTGAATTACACGAGGAAAGAGCTCTCACTCATCTCTTAGAAAGAGAAATAGATATATGGAAATTGGAAATTACTTATGGACTACTGCACTATATTTACACAACACGGCATTATGTATTGATGTAGAGAAAGAATTTTAAATTGTTGNTTATGTATTGATGTAGAGAAAGAATTTTAAATTGTTGTTGTGTGATTACTACTTCTTATCAAATACAAATCTGTTACGATGCCTCACACTCTAGTTCCTTTTGCCGTTTAGCTTAGCATCTCTCGAGTCTAATTAGTGATTACGCTATAATCTCTCGTCTGCTATAGTAGAGAGCTCTTCACCTGTCTCATTAGTAATGACATGACACTGTGCCACTGAGAGCAGAGCATAACCTGAACTAAATTTTTAATCAACATGAAGCTAACTAACTGTAGTACAGTGCACATCAAATATTACATATTTTCTTTCCCAGCTTTATAAACAGAGTACACTGTGTAGACTACAATACAGCATAATTTAGCCTTTTAAAATGAAAGCTATGTATAAGCTCACCAGCTAATTACAGTTGGAGTCATTGAATTGAGAGTTATTGGGAATTGTGAATCAAGTCTATATTTCTTTTTTTATATTATTGTTGAGCTAAGAAATTAAATAATGAATTTATATTTAGCCTAGCACATACATATATCTTTTGTACATATATATATATAGTACCATATAGACAAAGTCTATCTATAGGTATGAATAGTTAAAGATTGTTGAGGTTGATTTTAGCTGATTTGGTTGAGTGAGTCCAAGGCAAAGCTGAGAAGTACAGGTAGTAAGTCAAAATAAAAATAGAGGCTATATAATAAAGTGTAGACGTAAGTATAAACTTAGGTTTAGTCTACTGACCTAAATGGGCAACGCCCCAAAAACATTTAGCTACTATAGGGAAGCTGAGCTTTTGAAATTCTCAGACTTTATTACTTCTATATCCCAATTGTATAATTAACTATCTCCACTCTCTATCAGTATATATTAGCATTCACAAGACTTTATAGTATAGCAAAGTCTAATTGAATAACTTGCATTGGATCTCATTGACTCACTTCATTGCTCCTGAGGCAAAGGAAAAAAGGAACTAAGTCAATAGCACCGACTGTTTTTAGGTTTCTTTGCGCTCATAGATCTGGAGCAAATGCTAACTTTAGTGTTAAAACTTGTTTCTCAATTCTCAATGGAGAACAATATATATAACAAGTTTACGAAAAAGTAGTTGTGACATGACACTTATTGGAAAACAAGTTGTCACAACTCAATGTAATCCTGGATCCACTTTGATCTCTTAACAAGTGTAGAACTTAGAATGTCAGGTTTGTTGAATTGGAATAAAACTTTCCCAATGGAATTCATTGCAAGTGGTTTTTCTTGCTTAGAGAATATCCTTCTCCAGTTCGACATGGATTACTGTCACCCATAAAAAACTTTTATCACTAAACACCTCGAGAAAGGAATCCAGATTTTAACTCGGTATTTAGTCATAAAGTAAAGTTTTCTATGGGTCACAGTGACTCATCTCAAAAACTGTAGAAAAAAGTTCTCTAAACTAGAAAACAGGTTCCAGAATTTCAATTGGGAAGCTTCTATGAGTCAATTCAACGAACCTTACCTTCTGAAGTTATATAGCTTTTAAAGCATTATGATATAAATTGTATTGAAGGAAGCAAAGGAAATATGTAAAGGTAAAGTTTTACTGGACCACTTGTAATCTAAACACGATGTAGAAAAGCTTCAAGGTTTGAAAGAGCTGCAATCAGTTAATTGGTTTTTGGTTACGAAATGAGATTCAATTCAATATATATATATACTCAATGTATAATAGATGAGTGAAGCTCACTTGTTTTGAATAGAATATAGAACAACTAAAACCAAAGGAGAATATAGTTTCCTATTTTCCTATCTTTCTATAGAAAACCTTATCACAGGCTTTGCTCTCATAATCTCTAGCAAGGAAATGTCCTCAACTCATAATTCCATTGCTTTAAAGCATAGTTCTCTAAAAACTTTAGGCCATACATTTCATCATAAGGAATCAATCTACAATTGTAATGGTTATTAGAATGTTGTTGCCAGTACACCGCCATTGGTTCTCTAACACAGGCCAAGTCATCTTGACAAGTATTAGTGGTACATGTTCAGCATGTGTCATTTATCAGAAATGAAGTTTCAAGTTTTAGAGAACTTCATATGCAATAAGAAAAGAGTCGAAAGCCTTCCCTTGCTAATCTCAGGTTGACACTGAAGCTTTGACCTGTAGCTACTTACAAAACCTCAAAGCTAAAATTAGATCTTAACTTCATACCTTGTAACTATTGATAACCTTAGAACTAAATGTTAATTTTAAGTCCATACCTTGTTCACTAGAGTAGCCAACAAGAAATGAGAGAGAGAGCCATAGTCCAAAAATGTGTCCAATGACACTGGTCCTCTGGCGTTTTGACATTTTGCCCTTGTTTCTTAAAAACTAGTGACTTGAGACACTCTAATCAAACTGCGTCCTCACAGTCACCACTACACTAAATTTTTGAGTTGCAATTTTTTTGTTTTTTCACTGTTTCTCACATTTCTTTTGCATTGTACACTTGTAAACGTTTAGGGACAACAAAAAGACCAAATGGGACACAGGGTAAAAGTCGTTTTCACAAGTTTTCTCATTTCCCAGCTTGGCTCCTTATGACGTCACTTTTAGTCCAAAAGTTTTTTTTGGACTACTCTTAATTTATTTCCAAGGCATTTTCGTCCACGGTTCAATCTAACCTAACTTATTCCTTTGCACTTTACAACTTAATATTAAAAAAAAACTTTTAAAAATATTTCCAAAGGATTGCAGCAGTGAGCCTTGATTATAAGATATGATGTGCCAATCACATATAAAGTGAGAGTTGCTCTCTCAATTGTTGAAGCAATGGGCTAAGAAGAACGGAGAGCGTAGGAAGTGGCTACCTTCACTCTGTCCAACAAACTGAGACTCCTTCACTTCTTTTCCCATTCTCTTCAGGGAGCTTTGAAGCTCAGCAATATGCATTCCTATGTAAAATCCTATGCCACGAGTCGTCATTTTCGTCGACTCTCAGCTTTCCCTTCTCACAAGATCCTTGCTAATGTAAAATGCTACGAGCCATTCTATAATATGAAGTGCAGTGTAGATACTAAGGGAGAAGAAGAAAATCTTGTGAGGAATTTGTAGTAGCGAAAGGGTTAGGTGAGATTGTTGAGTTGCTACATTGTTGTTATATTATGAGCTATAGCTATACATATACATATATATATATATATATATGACGAGGTATAACCCACGCTCTAGATTCGACACTGAGCAACAATCAAATGCAAATAAGTCTCTATATGTATACATGTGCTATAGAGATAAAAGTGAAGTTGTATGCTCTGGTTTTTCTTACATTGTTGAAGGTAGGAATATAATAGTTCTATAAGTGTTTCAGTAGAGTAGGAGTACACAACAATATAGTAACAACAATGAGAATGTGTAGTTGCATTTGTTACGGCTTATACGTCATGTGCTATTTTGAGACTGTGTATACCATAAGAACATTGTATTATTTATTCCATTAGGTGAGTTAAAAATGAATTGAGAGGCCTTTTGCTTCAACAATGGCTTCTCATAAGGCTATACTGTCAAACTGGGAATCGTAGACTACAATTTGTTGCTTTAAATTCTTGCTCCGAGTTTTATTGTTCTAATTTTTGTCAATGTTTTAAATTTTTACTGACCTGTATGAACTCTTCTTGCTGGGATCACAGGTTAATAGACATTACAATTGCACCTCAAGATCATAAGATTCTTTATAGAAAAACGTTTGGCTAAAAGTTTTTGATATATGCTCTTCTTTGAAAATTTAAGAGTTGAAAGTATCCCTTGCTTTCGGTACTAGGTTGTATAAGCTTTAAGGTAAGCTGAGAGTATTAGGAGTAGCAATTAGTTTTAGATTCCAGACATTTGATTAAACACTTGGAAGCTAAATATTATGAAAACTCTGTAATTAAGTCTAGATATTTAATGCTGTCTCAAGTTGCCTCCAACTATTGACTCTTGGCTTATGTCACTATAAGTAGTAGTCTTCTGCTTTAGCTATAATAGCTAGGAACACCTAAAGTAAATAATGAGATCAATATTACCAAAGTGAGCTCTGCTAGCCTAAGAGTTTAAAAATTCCTTAAGTTCTCATTCGTTTGAAAGAATTTGTGACTAAAGTGAGAAGTATTTTGACTCTTCCTGCTCGTGACATATGTTCTAATTTTTGAAGCTCTTGGCTTGGTGTCTTGACGCAAGCAAGTTGTTTTGCATCCGAGATTAGTTAGTATATGACTATGTAAAGTAATTTAATAGCACTACTGTAAAATGTAAATGTGTGGCTGATGTCCTTGGGTCCTTAGACTTGACAAAAGTTGTGACTTCCAATTTATTGGCCCACCCATTAAGCAAATCAGAGCATATAGCAGAGTTCTATAAGATCTACTCTAGCATTACAGTACACATTATTTTAGATAGCTCTATTATTGGACATACGAAAATGATGCGTTGGTTATTATTTCTTCAACTATAACATTACATACAAAGATTTTGTTGCTAGCCTTGCAACAAGGGTGGAGTCCTTCGTCTTGCAAACAGAATCTCACTCAGTTCCTATTCTACAGCTTACCAAAAATCTCTCAACAAATTCACATTTACATTACTAATGCTAATGGCATTTAGAAACATAGTGCAATTTGATACAATGATAGCCAAATGGTAGCACAGAAGCAGGATAAATAATATACAGTGCTCTCTGATTATAACGCTAGGGCACAAGATTCTGATGCAATTTCTTCTGGTATACTAAAAGCAATTTGTACCGTTATAAATCAATCTGTCTATATATATATATATATATAAGCGGTACTACGACAGTAAAGATCAACGGTTAAGTATCGGTGTCGGATAGCAAATCGTTGTAGTAAATTTTGACGGTACCAGAACAGGGGTTTTTTAAAATTTTGGTATCTCGCTTACCTTTACAAGTGATAAACTGTGTAGAGAAATGATAAATAACTTTTGATCTGCCTTTATAGACAGAGTACACTGTATGTAGTGTCAAAGATTTACAATGTATGTTAGAAACAGTGTTTCATTCATGTTGTACAACAATGTCAATCTCATCTCACTCATAGCACAATGCAGCAATAGCAATAGAGCTCTACTTTGCAGTTACAATTGGCTTGGCATTTTCAGACACAATTGTTATTATCTCTGTGTGTTGAGACGAGAACAGAGAGCAACCTTCAATTTTCATTTTCAAGGTAGCCTCTAATCTGACTTGGTGCATACAAAGAACAACTAACTCATGCATTTTAAGCCAAAAGGCAACAAAAGGACCTTAATCTCATCTCTCACGCCTTTCTATATATTATATATACCATCTCATAATTTGTTCTAATAAATTCTTGTATGTAGACTAACTTTAGTCTAGTTCCTTAATTTCGAATATTCTTCAAGTTATAACCATAATGTCTGAAAAAAGTCACAGAAAGTTTTCCATTCTTGATCGAAAAAACTAGCATTTCAAAAACTTATTCTTAATTAATAATTAAATTGGAACGATGATGCATTTTGGGACCATTTGAGAATTTTATAAGATGAGACAATGTGACTTGAGAGAGAGACTAGAAAGTCACTACAGTTTAACACTGAGACAACCAGCACCATCTATCAACGGGAAAAAAGTGTAGGCCAACCGGCAAGTGGAACTAAATGCAAAAAACCTTAGAGACTAAAATAAAATCAGCTCAAGAAAATTCACAGAGAAAAATATATCAAAGAAGACTTGTTAATTAAAAAAAACTAGTCTCTAAATTAATCAATTTACAAACCACCACATTTATTTCAAACCAGTAATCATGAGCTGACTAAAAACTATTCAAGATACATAACAACACAAACAGCAACTTTAATTTTTAGAGATTATTACTTTTCCTTAGTTTGTAATATCAAAAGTCAACAATATATCAATTGGTAAGTTAAAAGTTTTTAATTAATTGATATGCTGACTAATTAATCATTGTAAGGAGTAAGAGATTAATTTCGTTAGTTGAGTTCATTTTCAAATTGAACAAGATACGTAAATACTTTAGTTGGCCATCAACTTATGCTAAATAGTAATTAGCACTTCTAAATATAGTAACTCTTTTACCAACCAATACCTTTTTAATTTCTCTTCTCCTCTCTCCGATTGGCTTATGTCTCAAACTAAAGTTTTTATTATTGATTTACTGATTTTAACTTACAAAAATTTTCTTTTAGGTTCTCACTAATTTTTTGAAATCGTCAACATCATGAGTGCGAGCAATCACGTTGAACTCAATTCAACAAAATTTCCACTTCGTCCACCACCACCACGTATCTACTCACCAACAGCAGCTGGAAGTACGTCAACAACTAATAGCCATTTACCTCGTTCTTCTTTCCCATTAACAACCACTCAAGAAGATTCATCATTATCATCAGAGTCACAGCCAATGGATGTCACAGCATCAAGTCCAAACTCTCATTTCCCTAAATCAAGTGGTGATAATAAATTATCAACAACATTTGTCACTGTAGATCAGAATTCTTCTCGAAGACTCAAAAGTTGGTCAGAATTTCGTGAAGATGTTCGTACTGTTCGTCGTAGACTCCACGCTATTTCACCAAGACTACCACATACATTTACTTTTCGTCGATTGGCTGATAGGACGATGAGAGTTTATTTTATGAGTTCTGCTCCTAATGCAAGAGACTCAGCTCTATTTGCCATTGACATTCCGGAAGGAACAAGCTCAAGACAAATGAGTGAAGCCACTACACCGGATTCTCAAGATGTTGTTCGATTTCCTTGGTTTCCTGTTGTTAGCACTGCTTTTGATATGGTAATCATTAATTAAAATTAATTTTCAGAACTTGAATTTTGAAGTTATGTTTATTTATCTTTTTTTGTAGACGATGGGTCCTAGCACTCGAGAAGAAATTTTATTACTGGAACGTCGAAGAATGAGTCAATCTGGAATTGTTGCTTATGAGCTACACGTTGATTCAGCCAAATTCCTTTTCTCAAATAATTCATCTTTTCTCCAAGCGACTGACACACACACTGTAAGAAGATTTACATTTTTAGTTACTGATAAGGAAATCAGACGTTTAAAGATTTTTTTTACTTCTTTGCCTAATTTTACTATTTTTTTGATTAACAGGATCATCCATTAACACTACGTCCAATAGCCTTCAAAGAAACAAGTGGAGCTCGTCTCTGTGCCAAAATGTGTCCTTGTAATCCAGAATTGGTAGCTTTCATAAGTCGCAATGACCTTTGGGTTGTTAATTCAGCCACTGGTCAAGAGAAGAGACTGACAAATACTCTAATAGAACCAGATGGTGATGAGATTGATAATCCATTAAGTGCTGGAGTTCCCAGTTACATTATCCAAGAAGAATTTAATCGCTTTGAAGGTTTTTGGTGGAGACCAGTAGTTAGTTCTTCAGAGAGTAAATATGTTATTCTAGTAGAAGAAGTTGATGAGTCTGAAGTCAAAGTTGTGAGTTTACTCACACTTCCTGGAAGAGAAGAAGAAAATTATAGATTTCCTACACCTGGAACTAAAAATGCAAAGAGTACTCTAAGTTTTGTAGAGTTTCAATTAATTGGTGGAAGAATTGAAAATGTTGTACGTTATGGATTGGGTTATCAATTGGAGAAATATTTTCCATGGGCCGAGTATCTTGTTAGAGTTGGTTGGTTGCCACATGGACAAGCGTAAGTGTATAATTAAAATTGGTGCACCATTTATTTCTGGAACATATGTTTTTCTTTTGGTTCATAGGTTTTGGGCTCAATTTCTAAACAGAGCTCAAACATCCCTAGAATTGGTGCTATTTAATTTTATCCCCAATTTGACTGCTGTGCGTTTCACATCATCACAACGCTCTCGTCCTTCTTGGGCATTACCTTTGAATACTACAAATTCTTCATCCTCATCAAATCCTACTGCCAATAATACAACCAGCAGCAACAATACCAGCGGTTGTCCTGTGCCAATTCCTCCAGCTCCTTTTCACATATTAATCAAAGAAGAAAGTTCTGTTTGGATGAAAGTGAGTGATATTCTCTACTTCTTCCCTCACAATTCATCATCATCATCAATCAGTTTTATTTGGGCTTCCGAATCATCTGGCTATCGACATTTGTATGCTGTGACATCATCATTGGATGCTGTTGGCTGTGATGCAGATTGGTGGTTAAGGCCAAAACCCTTGGTTCCATTGAGTTGCTACGTTCGTTCCAAAGTTGCACTAACAAGTGGAGAATGGGTTGTAGCCAATGTACCAATAATTGTAAATTCTACAGAGCGTATCATATTTTTTATTGGTCTGGAGAAAAGTCCATTGGAAAGACATTTGTATGCTGTACGTTACACTGTTAGTTCTGATGGTGTTATTGGTGGTAAGTATTTTATAGTATAAAAAAATATTTCTTTATAATTAGTAAGTTAATTGATGATGAATTTTTAAATAGTTGATGGAAATTGTCATCGTCTGACATGGGGAAGTGGATCATACTCTGCAGATTTTAGTTCGGATGCAAGTCTCGTCATTTTAACTTTCTCCTCGGTAAAAACTGCACCAGTTAGTCAACTTTGTAGAATTGTGTATCCTGCAAGAAATGTGTCATTGAGTCAGATGAGGATTGAGTCTATCACGTTACTTCATGAGAGGCCGAGTAAGAAATTAAAATATCATTGAATTGATGATGATGAAGATGACTTATAATTGATGATTATTTGCAGAACTGGATCCATTTTTTAATATGCCAGAATTGGTATGCGTGCCACATTCTTCAGGCGAATTGTTGTACGCTATGATCCTAAGACCGAAAGATATGTGTCATAATGTAAAGTATCCTGTTGTCCTTCATGTGTATGGTGGTCCAGAAGTTCAACTTGTTTCCAATTGTTTTAGAGTAAGTGGCCAAGTTTAATAATAACCAACTTCAATTACAATTTATTATTCTTTACAGGGTGCTGGTCACAATAGTTTATATTTATTAGCAAGTGAAGGCTACGTCGTTGTCTCAATAGACTCACGTGGGTCAGATCATCGAGGCATTGCATTTGAAAGTCACATTAAACAAAAATTAGTAAGTCACTCAATTAAAATATATCAACTCATTATTAATGCTAATTAACATTTATTTAATTTTTTTTTCACAGGGCCTAGTAGAATTGGCTGATCAAGTAGAAATATTATCCAAACTAGGTGAAACTCGAAGTTGGATGGATATGAATCGAGTTGGCATTTATGGATGGTCATATGGTGGCTATTTGTCTATAATGGCTCTAGCTCAATTCCCTAATGTTTTCAAGGTAACTAAAAAACCAAGCTCAATATAAATTACCAATCAATTAGTCTATAATTAAAATCTTTTTTGTTAGGCTGCTGTTGCTGGAGCTCCAGTAACTAATTGGGAAAACTACGACACAGGCTACACTGAGCGTTACATGGGTTGTCCATTAGCCAACTATGTAGCTTATCAAAATTCTTCAGCACTGAAATGGGTCGATCAAATTCCTGATGATCATCCATTACTTATTCTTCATGGATTGGCTGATGAAAATGTGCATTTTGTTCATACAGCTGAGTTGACACAAGCTTTAGTTCGTGCTGGAAAACCTTATCATTTGCAGGTGGGTATTTCTTGTAGCTTTTAAAATGAATGAATGGATTAAATAAATTGAATTTTTCTTATATGATAGATTTATCCTTCTGAGAGACATAGTCTGAGACGCCTGGAAGCTTCAGAGCATAGTGACACAGTAATTCTCCACTGGTTACAAACACATTTGGCCTCACGCCCACCGGACAACTAAAACTGTAAAAACCAACGACTCTTGTAATGTATTTTTCCTTGCGCTCTTACATAGCGCATTAAAAGACCCATGTACACTAACGTATTAAAAAAAATTAGGATAAAATTATTATTATGCTCATCGCTAAAAATTACTATTAAAAAAAGTCGCTCTCGTCACGCCTAAATATTGTTGTCGATATATTATATATCAGTTTATATGTAGTTTGAAAGATTTAATTTAACCCTAGTTTGTTGTTTTTGTAATGTATAATTATTAATATATATATTGTAGTAGAGAAACAATATGTGGAAAAATCAACTATGTTTTCTTTTGTAAGTCAGAGTACTCTCAGTTTTTGAGAAATTGAGATTGATTTATGAAAAAGATACAAAAATGCAAAAAAGTCTGTGAGTCTGATAATATTGTATTGCAGACTTGATGCTAATAAGTGAAATGTATATTCGCTATAAGAAATCGAGTTATATATATATATATATATATACTTATTGCAGGAGTATTATATATATAGGAAGAGATTATAAAAAAATTTTGCGCAAAAGCTTTAATAAATTTTGGAGACTGTTACTGTAAGAACTTTATACATCTTATTTCAAGTTGAAATTTATTTACTCAATGCTTATTTAAGGAATTGGTCCACAAGTGACCAAATACTTTGGATAGTTTGGGCAACAAATTAATAATTCTCTAGGGCAAAGTCTCATTTCATTTCATTTCATACTAAAAACAAAATGACCTTGAGTCTTATTGCATTAATTGCTGACCCACAGAAATAATCGTATAAAAAATCTCTAGTGTTTATGAATCACTATATTTTTGTTTCTCAAGTTCCTCTCATGAAATTATCTCTCTCTTTCAATTGACGTAATAAAAAGTAAAAAAAATAAGACTCACGCTCCTAGCAGATGAGCTTAATAATTATTATATATAGTTAAGATGATAAATCATTCCTCAAGAGTTCTCATCAACTCTTATTTATGTATACTCTCCAGTCAACTCCACTCCAGCGTTATTAGTTGCTTGAGAAATTATGGAGAAGATCATACCTAAAATTTCACACGCTCTCCCTACATTTCATTAGAACAGTCTCTTAACCACAACATTAAATTAATATAAGAATGAACCAATGTCTTAATGATGAAGTTGTAGCGTAGTACTTGGCACATGTAAAAGAGTCTCTTTCGTCTCTCCAGCTCTTAAGATAATGATAGAGAACTGCAAAGGAAATCCCTATAATGCAAAAACTGCCGACATTTCGCAATCATTTCTCATTTGCCAACTAAACTACATGGTGGATTTTAGTTTTACAGTTGTGACAATTTAAATTAGTTATAAAATGGACAAGCGTCTTTTTCTTTTGTTGACACTAGTGTGCCAGATTTTAGTTGCTACCAGCATAAGTGTAACAGGAAGATCCAGAGAGAGAAACGATGGTCAAAATTTCTATAGTTCGCTAACTCAAGATGATAATACAGCATCCTATTTCTCTGGAGAAGATGATGAGCTAACATCTTCTTTGCTACAGAGATCTATTCAACCTGCCAAAAATTCTCGTGGGCCCAATAATTATTTGACGCAGCAGTCATCACCGTCAGCTAATGATGATGATAATCAGGATGTTATTGTGGACATTGAGCAAGAGAATGAAGGAGATTCATCTAAAATTGTTTTCCCTGATACGAGCATTAGTAATTTGAATAGTGATAATACATTGCCTACTGATGGTCCAAAAGTTGTACAAAATACCGGAATGCCTAAGGTAACTGATTTAGCTTAGTAATTGAAGACTAAAAATTGCAAGACGCTATACTCTCTATAGGAATTTCATATTGTATCATTACAAAGCTTAGAAAACTATCCTATGCTTCAAACTGGGGATATATGTAAACCAAAAATCGCTGTGGTTTTTCGTTTACTGTTGTAGGTAGACTATGAAGTCATAATTTTGAAATAGAAGATCCTTATTATACAATTGTAACTGAATACTATAATTAACATTAGACTTTGATACTCAATTGTTGTCATCTCATTGCAACACTTCCGTCTCAAAACAATGAGTTAGAGATCCCTAATGACGTCAGCCAAGAAATTAAAGTAAGCAGCGAAGCGTATAAAGACTCACGATTTCTTTTAGCATCATGACGTAGGGAATCATAGAAATGTTTTTATTGTTGCGACTAAAAAACTTAATTGTTGTACCTAAAACTAATATATATTCTATATTACTGTAGATTCCTTTAAAACTCTTGCGACAATTGTCAAATGAGACCGATGTGTACGACGTCATTCGTCACTATGTAAAGAATGTGGACGTAAGACAAGATCAACGTGGGCAAAAAATTCTTGTGAGTCGTGACGGAAGTGATAGTTGGCTCTTAGATTCTTATAATCCGCAAGGTATTTGACATTACGCATATACTTTCTTAATTATTACTAATTAGCATCTTTTTTATTCGTCCAGGAAATTTCAGTGGATTCAATAGGAGACCATTTGGTGGCAAAGAACGAACTGACTTGCGTATTGGTACTGCTCGCTTTGGCTCACAAGGTAAATAATACTAATTA
>VCNE01002461.1:0-12197 GCA_009869805.1 Oncopodura yosiiana
GTTAGAGTAAAGTGGCTGTGGTCACGAACCATGAAATGATTTTGTGTTGAGATGCATCTTTAGTAAAGTAAACGAGGTACACAACGACTACAATATATGTAATTTTAGGTGCTGAAGTTTTATAAAATGATTGCCAAAAAATCTTTTGTGTTTGTTATTCATAAGGTGTATTGAACTGTGCTAGGTTTTAAGTGTACAAAATGCAATGCAGATGTTTTTATATAATGTATTTTTTTGTATATTACAGAGAACTTCAAGACATCATCGATTAAAGGATGACTCAAAGTCACATACAGATGCCTCAGGTATATATATAAATCTTTCTTTTGCCTGCAATTTTCTCACTTTGAAGAAGTCTCTAATATGCAATTTTTTTCTTTACAGGAGTTTGCCAAGGATGGTGGTGTCCTCACGGCAAAGAATGTCAAACAAATATCGACGGTCTTCCAGAATGTATTTGCATAAAAGAATGTCATGTAAAGCCTAACATTATCTGTGGCTCTGATGGGCGACTTTATCATTCACACTGTGAACTTCATCGGGCAGCTTGTTTAGCCAAAACACAAATTACAGTGGATCATTCCAACTCGTGTTTCAATCAACATGATGAGACAGGTGAGTATAAAAAAATTGTTGCTCACTTTTATAGTTATAGATTTCAAAAAAAGTTACTTTAGCTAATAAAACTGGTAACATAACATAATATATATAAAACAAAAAATGTAATAAATGTTATATTGGAATCTCACTCACTGTGACATGAAGTGTGTAGATAGATAGTAGAGTATACACAACAGAGGAGCATAAAATAAATATGGAGCTAAGCCTATCCTGTCTTATTCCCAAAATATGATGTGATCCATGTTTATTAAAGAAATACTCGCATCTATAATATATTGTGGCATACGTGTTTTCATAGAGTGAAGCTCGGAAACGTGAAGCAAGGAGAAAGTAAAATGTGCAAAGGAAAAGAAAGTGACAGTAGCATTCTTAAGACATTTTGTAGTCTGCAATATGATGTATGTAGACATTCAGCTATTACTACTTTTTTCCACCACCTTCGTCTTTACTTTGATAGTAGGAAAAACACATTTAGGAGAAAAGTGCCTTTTGCACCAAAAATGGAAAATTGGATGCAGGTAATGTACACAGAGAGAGAGAGCTAAGCCTATTTATATCCTATACTCACAAGGTTAGGCCTCAAACTTTTGACAACATTTGTATCCCTAAAATCTCTTTTTTCTTCTTCCTTCTTGAGGATCAACTAAACTTATGCTGTCATTTTCTGCTCTTTTTTCTTCTTCTTCACTCTTTTACATGCATTAGCAACACAACGTACATACATATATAGAGTCACGTCATGTCAGAAGAACATAACATGCATTTAATAAGAAATGAGAAATGCAACAGTGATAGTGTATATTTAGATGCGTATACATAAGTAAAATGAGTAGCATGTGAATTTAACCATGTGGGATATACATAAAAAGACGAGAGAAGAGACAGCTCAACTCTGTTGTTAGTACATAGTATCCGTTACATTTTTTTAAACTAACACGTATCTTCTTCTTCTTCTTATCCATCTATATAAGATCTATCTCAAAAGATAACTACTTTTAAGAAAGGGAGCTTTCTCTCTCTCTAAAGTTATTCACAAAGAAAGGGAGTAGTGACTAAAATTGAATTATGTATGATGGAAGATGAGAAAAAAGGGATTTTTTAAGCTTCGCAAGGCTTAGCGTTTGTGAATGAAAGAGTATAAGCAAAAGTAGAGTAAAGTACCTAAAAAAGCGTCACGCCCGGTAGCCAAAAAGACTTTTCACGCCCTCCTGCAACTTTTTGGCTTTCTTTTCTTTAAAGAATCAACTGGACTATAAGAAAAGTGTAGGCTGAAACAAGAAATAGCTTGTAGCGTATAAACCAACGGCTACTCAGTGTCTACATCAGCCAAAGAGTTTAAGAAGTGTTGTGTTATATATGCGTACACATTGTATAAAAAACATTAATATGAAAATATGGAATGCAGAGAAGAAGAAGAGATGAGCAAAGGAGAAAGAAAACATGAAAAAATTTAGGATAGTCATAACTTGAAGAAAAATACTTGCTACGTTATAATCTTGTTGGATGTTGTAGTCTTGTGTTAAAAACTAAACTAAGTTAGTTTTTTCTTCTTCTCTCAAGAGTTGTTTGTAAACACTATAAAGCAAAAAGCTATGAAGTATTATATTATTCTGCATATATATATGTATAAAAGAAATGCAGCAGTAGTATAATAATATTGTGTTAGACGCATTATTTTTCTCTAGAGGCAGTTTTACTCAAAAAATATGCAAGAGTTCTTCTTAGACTTTCTCTTTGAGAAATTGGGTTGCTTCATAGTTTTATGTTGACTAGCACTTATTACTTTTTACACACTTTACATCCTGACGAGAAAAAAATGAAATTTTGTTTTGCTTTACACAAGAGGAAATAATTTGAATTTGATATTCAACGTATAAAAGAAATTTTATATCTTGTATTCAACGTATAAAAGAAATTTTATATCTTGTTAGTTCAATATCGAGAGTCAAGTGCTAAATTATTGAGGAATTGTAATGGGATTTTTGGCATGCATTTATTACATATTGCAGAATCAAGTGTTGATATGTGATATATAACATGGCACACATGTTTTTGCTCAATTTCTACAGGGAATTTATTGCAAAGTATATATGATATCTCTAGCTATGACTAACATATAAAAATAATATACCTTATCCCAACTTTTATATAATATACGCTCATATATATATCAGTATCGGACGACGACAACTCCACCCAAAAAAGTTTGCATCTTAGTCACTTTCAACACAGAAATTATATTGACATTTTCCTTTTCATACAGTAGACTTTTAGTACTAGTACATATTATATCAACTACATAAAAAGAGAATGCCAAACTTATTAGTTTTCACTTGAGTAGGTAAGCAGTAAAACAAAAAGAAACTTGTTGGCTATATAGCAAAGAAAAAATGTTGTAAACTATAAAATACATATATATCTGTACTATAGAAAGAAAGAACATTGTACGCATAAAGTGTTTTGTTACAGAACTTTTTACATTGGAAAATGCTATGAGGAAGAGAAGAAGAGAGAAAATTGAGAAAAGTTTTCGGAGAAAATGTGAGCTCTTACAATAACTTGGATAGTTTTTCTACTTTCACTTGTTCTTAGTTCATGAATTTATCTTGAAAATCGCCTCTGGGTCTTTAGTCCACTTTCTCTTGTCGTTATTTTTTGGCAAGTTTAGGAATCTAAAAAATTTTAGTTTCGTAGTGGTGATAATTATACGCCGCGTGTAATTTTAAGAGTGAGACTACAGTAATAAATAGGTACTACTGAAAGATTCAGTAATGTCATATTCGGAACTTTTATCAAATTCGATAATCTCTCAGTGAATCTTCCAATGCTATAATTGCACGCCACACGTAATTTCAATGGTGAGGATAGAAGCCAACAAAAAGTATATCAAGATCCAATACCAAAAAATCGTATTTCAAGCATAATTCTTAATATTGAAGCAAAATAATTCTAAAGGATTTAGAATCCTTTATCAAATTATCTTGGAATAATGCCGGACACAGATCATATAAAAGGCGTCCAAATTATTATGATTATTATTATTACCCTTTAAATAGTTGTACTGGAACTCAACTTTTTATTTCAAAATTCATGATCCGAAGCAAAGATAAAATTTTTTCTCATGCCAAAAGACAATTGAGAAAATTCCAACATAATATTAGTTCTACACTTACTCACAGTGCTATTTCATTTCGAGCCCTTCCTTCATTTTTCTTTTTCTGAGTGAGAAAGACGAACATAAATGTACTTATGACATGACATGACTGCTCTTTGCTTGGATTTATGAAATCTGAGAGAGAGAGAGAGAGAGAAGCAGAAGGGGAGAGAAAGATAAAAGATTGTGTAGAGACAAAAGGGAAAGAAATGCAGCAATATAAGTGACAAGATGGAATGATGAGAATGTGATGATAGCATAATGGCATCTTTCATCTCCATCGCTCTTTAATTCATTGTCACCATTACAGAGAATGACAAATAGGGGGAGAGTAGAAAAATGAGTAATTTATGCATAAATCTACACTAATGTAAAAGATACAAGATTTTTTACTTATCTTGTTTACGAAATCTAATATGGAATTACTTTAATTTTTGCATTGAGTAAAAAATTGACTCAAGTTTTATTATTATGTAAGTTGTTGTTGCTCTTTGTACTTTTTCTTTTTGTCCTACTTTTGCTTCTATCACGTTTGACTCGTAGTAAGTATACATAGCTAAAAAGCTACAAGACTACAAAAACTGTATAGCTTAGAAAAAGAAAGAAACAATGGGAAAAAGTTTGCGAAATTAAATTGAATTTGGATGATTGAACAGAAAATTTTGGTACTCTACGCAGGCACGTTATATGTATAGAAAACTAGGTTATATAAAGTAAAAGAAGTTGAAGCCTAGTATATATTTGAAACAACATATATAGAAAAAATAGCAAAGGACGTAACTAGCAACCGGAACAATGCAAGTAGACCGTGTAGTAGTTTACAAGACAAAAAAGTAGGCAAACTGAGGTAGTTGAAGAAAAAAGGCACAAAGGTAAGTAAACTAGCAAACAGTAACACAAAAGTATACAAACATAGTCAAGAGCCAAAAATGTAACATTTGTTAGTAGTAAAAGTACTCTCTCTCTCTACACAATAAAAAAGCTTTGAAGAAAAAAAAGCAAGGAAACGAATTGTCTCAACACTATGAACCCATTTTGCTACATTATAAAAGTTTTGTGGAGATTTTCTTTAATGAGAATGAATTGTTTTGCTTTCTCACTCATTTCTTAATATACTTTCTGTAGAAAATAGAAATCCTATTATTATTATTAGTATATGCCTTAGTTTTTATTACTCTTGCAAAATTACCACTTTGCAGATTTTGATATCTAAAAAATGATATTCCCTAAACTGGGACAAGCCAGTCAAAAATGTAATTTTCTTTGCCTTATCTTCTTGATCCTCTTCAAACTTGGATTACTTGAATATAATAGTATAAAAAGTGGCTGCTTGTGGTGTTTCTATCACTTTTTCATGGTTAAGAAAGCAGAACGCTTTCATCACTTTTTTCAGTCTTCTTGTTGATGATGAGGTTGATCTGATGGTTGACTGTGACTCTATAAGTATATATATCTGAAGTCTTGTTGAGATGAAAGAAAAAGAAAAAAACTATACTCGTTTCTTATACAGTGAATGGAAAAAAACATTTTTCTCTCTTCCTTTGAGAGAATGAAGCAAGCAAATAAATTGAGATAAGGAAAGAAAGATTTTCACGAGCGACTGAGCATCTTATTTTCACTGTGTATAAAATGAACTCAAACATAAATAGTAGAATAGAGTCATCGTCTCATCTCTCGTCGGAAATAAAGATCAACAAATGTTTATCCACCTCACTTGTCTTTCTAGGCGTTATATAAGTATATAGCAGTGTGTAATGTGCGTGTTTTCCTGTCTGGAATTACAGCTACAACAACTCTTTTTCTACAACAATAATGCGTAGCATATACAAGACAAGAAGATCAAGAGAGAGTTTTTCTTTGAGCAAATTAAATATAAGCAATATTTTTGTTATTAATGATACAATAACACATAGCATAAAATAAATCTTACGACATAAAAAAAGATATTTCCACAGTGGATTGAGCTAGAGATTATGAATGCCATCAAAGATGAGCTAAAAAGGAAGTAGAGATAATAACAGTATATATATATATATATAGTGTTGGTTTTTATATTCTTGATATAATGTATAATGCAGTAGAGAAAAGCTTCACAACATAACTTCTCTTTCTCTTTTTCCTGTATTAGATTTGGACAACATGGAAGAAGAATCTTCTGATTACAACAATCGAGAGTCGAGTCATCCTCATGATACTCAGGAAGGTAGAAATCATTTTTGGCCACCAAAATCCTCAAATGGACTTGATCATAATGCGGATGATGGTGGTGAGAATCACAAAGGAGAAATTGGTTTGGATGACTCACTTCTACCATCAGTTAGAGAGCATCAAGAGAAAGTGAAAGAACAACATTTGCAACTGGACATTGAGAAACTAGATGAGAATTCTATTTTGAATTCTGATCCGTCGACAACTAGTGAAATCAAAAAAAGATCCTTTTTCTTCTTCATCTCTCCCTTCTTCTTCAACTTCCTTCTGTTCACCACAAGAATATGAAATACTAAAAGTACGTGTGTCGAATTTATGAAAAATATTCTCAATATTTTTTCTTACTGGTCAGTTTGACTAGATATATATTTCTTTCTTTTCTTCACTACCATATGCTACGCTGCTTTTTATCATATTTCTTTCTGTAAATATATCAATATCGTAAAAAATATTAAAAGATTTATATGATATGCACGTCTAGGATAATCTTCTTCTCTACAACCATGAGAGAATGATTGGTGGTGTAAGGAACTTCAAAGCAGCTATGGAGTCTGAGAATGAAGATAACAATGGTGTAGTCCGTCGTTCTGATGGTGAAAAATTGTATTTTGATGGTGAAGCACTTGGTGAGTAATCTATGGTAGTAATTCAATCTTAGCAACTTTAAATTACTTTTTGTGTACCAAAGGTGATGGACCAGAAGCTTCCAAAGACTATTTACTAAGTCTCATGTTTTCTCATTTTGATCGAAATAATAATGGAGCATTGGAGCATGATGAGTTACACAAAGTAAATTTAATAAGAATTGTTCTTTCCTTTTGGTATGGAATTTATTTAATATGTATATTTGTGAATTAATTAAATCCTTTATAGATTGATTCTGAAGAGAATTTGAATAAATTAGCTAGTGGCTGTAGTCTTGTTGATCTTTTGAGGTTTGATAGACTCAGACCACAATACTCAACTCAATATCAATGAGTTTTATACTGCTTTCAACAAATTGTACAGTAAGTTCCTATTTCCTTACACTTTACGTATCTAAATCTCTTCTTTTCGGTGACGTATAAAGCTAGTTGCCTTATTTCTCTCTGTCAAAAGCAATTTTCTTCCAGATCAGTACTCACTCTCACTCTTTTTTTATATTCCAGGCGTCTCTGTAATTTCACTGGACAAGGCATTGGAATTGACTCATGTGACAGCCACTGTAGGAGATAATGTCGAGTTAAAATGTGATGTGTCAGGAAGTCCACCAATGCCAATAACTTGGAGAAGGTTTGTGGGTTAAAGCATATAAGGACTAAAATTTACTAATAATCTAATGTTTCTACTTCTTCTCTCTCTTGTACAGATATGGAATAGATTTATCCACCATAAACCAAGAAGATCAAATCCGAGTGTTTAGTGATGGAACACTTTATTTGAACAAAATACAATTGCTTCATGCCGGAAACTATAGCTGTCATGCTGTAAGGAATCAGGAAGTTGTGCAAACTCATATGCTTTCTGTTCAAAGTAAGTCTCTACAGTCATATAATATAACTTCCAATAGGGAACATTGTTAAAATGTCCAAAAGTTAAAATAAGGCAGAGAGAGAAGACGAAGAAATGCTGACAAAATCCTAACATTGCATTTATGTGTACACATTGTAGTATTATAATAGAAGAGTGTCATTTCTCTTTTCCACTCGCCTACATTTCTCGTAGGTTGACTTTTCCCAAAGCTTCTCTCTTTTTGCAGAAGAAGTAGTTTTTGCAACCACGAAAATATATATTTTGAGGATTTTATTGTCACATTTGAACTGACAATTTCCCTTGTACACATTCCTCTGTGGCTCAATTTAAATCTAGTCGTCTCTCTTTCTCTCTACTAGTTACACAGTATGTGGTTTTTGTTACATTTTATATATGTATTTTTGTCTTTTTATTCTATTATGTCTATAGCTTTACCAGATGTAAAAGTCACTCCACATATTGTTTGGGAACGACCTGGAGCTGAGGTCACAATGGAATGTAGAGTTATGGGAGAGCCTGCTCCAAGGTACTATAAAATTTAAAAAAAAAGAAACTTTATTAGTATATAGTCGTCTACAAGTTGTATTTATTGTCTTTGATAATAGTGTCCAATGGCTAAAAAATGATGACCCACTTCCATCAGAAATGGCTGATAAATATATTGTAACTGGAGATGGAATACGTCTTACACTCAAAGATATTTATTTCAGTGATACTGGTGCATATATGTGTAAGGGACAAAACTCTGCTGGCAAAAGACTTGATATTACATCTTTAGTCGTTATTGATCAACAAACTCCATCAACAGTACAAAATAAGGAAACTCAATTCTTTGTATTTCATGAGCATGGCATTTCCGTTTATGACCCAACAAACTGTAGAATTCAACACCAGATTTTGTCAACAGATATTATTGCTGGAACAGGGGTAAGTTAGAAGAGTAATAAAATTTAATATCTTGTTGTATGGAGTAGTAAACATGTTGAAATCATTATTCATTAATTCACTTTTGTCTCTCTCTCTGTGACATATGTTTAAAATCTTGTGTTCTATCTTTCTCTCTCATTAGCAAGAGTACGTGTGTGGAGATAGAGATGTAATTTGTGAATGGGGACGAGCTATTCGAGTTGCATCAAACATATATTTACGTTTCACAACCAAAACTGGACAGAGTTCTAGTCATCTCTATTGCTGAAATGGTCGTAGTTGATGTAGTTTCTACTGATCGTTTTCCTGTTGAACTTCAATATGTTCCACACTATGATCAAGTTTGGGTAGAATGTTGGAGATCTGCAGATGAGAGTGAAAGTCAAAAGACGCTTCAAGTTATTCGTGATGCAAAGGAGAAGAAGAAACATCATACAGTACATCCAGAGCCTATAGATAGTCATTTTGATCTTGTTGAAAAACTATTTTTACCACCTGCTCTCAAGTCAAGTTCTCAATTTAGATATGGCTATGTCAGTCATAAAAATGCTCGAGGGTTGTATAAAATGGATTTAGTTGCATTGAGATATACGAAATCAGTTGATTTGACACCTTACAACTGTGTTCCACAACATATTGAATTCTCTGCATTATGTAAGTTGACTTTTTGACTGAGTGAGAATATAAATTGATGAGAATGAATCTTATTTTGTCATCTTTTTTGTATATATAGATGGAATGATTCTTGTCGAATGTTTTGAGCCAGTGACAAAAAGACCAACTGGACAATTGGTTATTGATTCATTAACAGATACTGTTGCATATTATAAAGGTGATCGATTTGGTAGACCATATTTGAGTCCTGATAGTAGGAAATTGGTAACTGTGTCACATGATGGAAATGATGGAACAACTTTATTGTTACAATTAGTAAAAGGTAAGATATATTATTACACACTCGAGGCGTTTGGTAACTACTAATAAAACACATTTATTTTAGGGAATGGCTTGGAATTTTCATTCGACGTCAAAACCTCTCTAAATGTCAGTGATGTGACTTTCTTCCCTTCACAGAAGTCTCATACTTATGATTTGTATGCAACAGCAGTTGACAAAGAATGACATTCTTTTTGTCAATTTAGAGACAGGTAAGTTGAAGTCAAAAAGTGGTAATTGAACAGCTAACTAATTTACTTCATAATCTTGTCATTAGGAAAAGTTGAAATGATTTCTGGTGTTGGAGTTTCTCTTCACAAGGGATCATGGAAAAATCCACAGAGATCCATATCATCACAAAGCCTCTTCAGTAAATATATAGCAACTCCTTCAACAGATGCAGTTTTTATAATAAATGGTCAAAGCAGAACAGTCAATTGTCAAATTGGTGGATTACCATCACCAACTCTCATTGTGTGGCTATAATAAAATTCTATATAAAAACTCTGTACTTTATATATATGAAAACTATATATCAATATTTGTATGTTTTTCCATTGTGCATTTTGATGTATGTTATTATAATAATTAATGGTTTTCGTTACAAAGTCATACATATATATAAATAAAGTAATAATAGATAAATACAATATAATTCCTCTCATGTAAACGTCCTGCTATATTGAAAAAAGTGAGTATGAAAACACAAGATATTTTAAAACAATTAAGTGTAATAAAATGTCGTAAGATATATAAAAGTGCACTATATTATAATAAAAGTAAAAAAATATTAGTAGTTTTTATTTATGTTGGTTCAGAGATTAAGAAAGAATATAAGAGTAATAATATTAAGATTGTTATGCTTATATATCGCTGTAATTATCAAGTGACGCTGTGTAAAATGTATAAAAACCGCAAGAAAATTAATACAAAGTCCACATAATAATATCACACCAGTTTTATTCTTGTATTTATTTAATATTATTATTGCTTGTAAATTCTTGTAGAATCTCTTCAAAAAAAAATTATGTGTACAATATATAGCACCAAATGAAAAACAGTGGAAAAAGGAATTTTTCATCTAAGGCCTTATAGAGAAAAAAGTGAATGAATGTATTATATTATATATGTAGCCATAATATTAAAATGTACATATAATTAAAGCTAGGCATAATAATAATAAAACCTAATCAATAACTCATTGATTTATAATATCTGCGTACTGTGGACAATGTAATTGTAAAAAGTAAAAAAGAAGTTTTCTCCTTTAGAGTATAAAAGAAGAAGATGAAAGTTGTATCAAAAATGCGTCTGAAAGAAACCTTTTTAGCTACTACTGCCTCGTCCTAATAAATAAATTAATTAGTAGTTCCCAACTTTAAAAAAAGATGTAGAAATGCTTTTTGAGAGTGCAAGTTTTTTATTACATAAAAATGTTGTGTATCATGTAATATATTTAGCCCTTTGTAAATAGAAAGTAAAGTGTGTCTAATTAAAATGATTTGTAACATGACATTGTTTACAATAATTAAGGTTTTATTGTGGAATAATAAATACAGAAAATTGTTTCTTACATAATAATATTACATCAACATTGTTGTGTAAATCTAAATTGAACCAAGAANAATTAAGGTTTTATTGTGGAATAATAAATACAGAAAATTGTTTCTTACATAATAATATTACATCAACATTGTTGTGTAAATCTAAATTGAACCAAGAAATACATATTTGATATGTAAAGGTTCCTCAGTACAAAGACTTGCAAAAAACTGAGTAATATTTAAAAATGATCTAATTGCTAATGCTGCAGTAATATAATAATATCGAAATAATACTAGAAATGTCATAAATTCAACATTGTAGAGGAGAAAGTTGATTAGAAATGGAAGATGAGGTTCGACCCAACTATCAGTTTTTAATCTTTTTCTTAGCAAAACTGATCGAAGCTCAATTTTTAAATACGGTTGAATTTTTGGTAAATGTTGAGCCAAGAGTAATATAGTTGCAAGTCGAAGCTATATTTATTACAAAAAATGAAATTAAATTTTTATGTCGCACAGTGGCAAAGTTAGTTCATCAATTTTTAGATAGGGTTGAATTTTTGGTAAATGTTGAGCCAAGAGTAATATAGTTGCAAGTCGAAGCTATATTTATTACAAAAAATGAAATTAAATTTTTATGTCGCACAGTGGCAAAGTTAGTTCTTCTATTTGTTACCGATAAGTGAACTATAGATGATCTAATTGTCTTTTTATCTTCAGCATAACATATTCTCAGAATAGTAAATAATTTTAGTAGAATTATCCAATCAGTTTCTTCAGGGAATTTTTCTCCCATATAATTTGTTGCTAAAATTACTACTGCTGCTGGAAACAATGAGTATGTTGCAGAAATGTAAACTTCGTGAGCCTGAAATTGATAGGAGAAATTTTTTTAGAAATCCAGAAACTTTTAATAAAGTAAATTTCACATACCACGCATCTTATTACTTTCATCAACATTTCGTCGAAATTGTCGAAGCATTTCCTTGTTCTTGTCACCAAAATGAGTGAAAGAGAGATGAAAACTTTTACAAAGACTTTGATGGCAATGAACAGACCTTGACAACAAATGAAGAACACTGTATGTAGAATTTCATTGCATTTTTACTTTATTGGACCTCTTGCATTTTTACATAAATTAAAACATGAATAAATTAAAATCTTCTCTTCATATTATAGTATCGACGAGCTTTAGCTCTACGTGCTTTCTCAAGAAAATCATGTCGATTCTTCTTTTGCTCCTACATTTAGTTAAATAAATAAATTATAAATATCATCACACTTCAACATACATG
>VCNE01002465.1:0-31223 GCA_009869805.1 Oncopodura yosiiana
CTGAAAATGAAAATAATGAAATGGAAGAAAATAGATCAGAATCATTACATGATGAAGAAGAGCAACAAGAAGAAGTTTCAATGGAACAAGATTATAGTGAAGATACAACTAGAAAATGTAGTAGACCATATAGATTTGTCTTAAAACTTTTCATTTATGATTTACTTTTTTGCAATTAGATATTGATAAAGAAGAAGAGGACGAAGAAGAAGAAGAAGATGTTGATGATTTTGAACCAAAATCACCTGCTAGTCCTACATACAGAGTTTCACCTTGTGTTTCTCCTGTACCTTCTCCATCACCAAAATCTTTGGCTGCATTGAGTGAAAATGAACAAGAAGATGAAGAAGAAGAACGTCTAATAGTAGAAGAAGAAGAAGATGTAACAAGTCCACCACAAATTGCTATTGCTGAAGAACATAAAGAAGAAGAAAAAGAACAACAACAAATTGTTGTACCAGAAAAAATAGAAGAAAAGCAACAACAACGTCGTTTGCCTATGGCATTAAGAGTATTACAAAAAAGTAAAGATGAAATGGCTCATTTACATTTATTAAGAAATGCTCTTACTCGTGATAATGACAACAACACTACTAACACTAGTCAACAGTCATCGTCATCTTCTCAAAATGAACAAAAGGATGAAAATCGAAAAGAAACTCATAACCAAAATCAGGTTGAACTATTACAATCACAACCTCAGCCTTGTACATCTTCATCTGTTCAACAGGTAGAGGAACCAAAACAGCAAAAGCAAAAAGAAACATCACAACCTGAATTATTAAAACAAGCAAAAGGAACAACAAGCTATCCTAAAACAAATCGTTCCGAAATGCCACAAGGAGGAGAAGAAACTACTAATGAATCAACCACAAATCAAGGGCAATCTTCTTCAACTATTTCTAATAAGAATGCTTCTGCTCCTCCTATTCCATTTGTTGGTGGGATTGGTGCTAGAGATTTATGGCAAAATTCTGAAGTTGATTATGATGCAAGTTTATATTTTTTTTTTATTTCTTTTTGAGTCTTTATTAATCTCTTATTTCATGCGTTATAAATGATTAATTTACAGGATTCTGATACTGAAAGTATTGATTCTATGCTCACTGACGTTCCTCCTAATCCGAATGATCCAAATCTAAAGGCTTATGTGATAACGTTTCTTGTCCAAAAGATTACAAATCGTAACGTAAGTGTTGGTTTTTGTTTAATTTAATTACTTGTAATAAATATTTTTAAAACATTTTCTTATGCCTTATATACAGATGGTCCAAATTCGGGAAGAACTTATGTCATTAGACGAAAATGGGGATTATTTCAACTTTACTTCACTCTGTCCATTGGCTGCAGGATTATTCAAAGAGCTATTTTGTAATGATAATCGTAATGGAAAAAAGAATCCTACTAATAATGGCAAATAGTAAACAGGCTATTATAAGAAGCTTCATACAGAATATATATTATTTGTAGTAGTAGTATAGTAGTAGCATTTGATGTATAGAAAATAAGTGCCTCACAATTTACATACAATATTATATATATATTCACCAATTTTCATTGTTATATTTCTGTTATTATTTTTCAAGTTACTATATATCACATGTATGTAGTAAAACACTTCAAAAGCGTAATAAACCTTTGTAGTTTTTATCTTCTATTTTAAATTACAACAGGAAAATGTCTATGTAGCTATTATATAGTATTATATATTTTGTGGTTTTGCATATTAGCATCAAATCTTCTTACGTATTTATTCAATTGTATTATGCAACCTTACGAATGTCAAGTTGATATTAAAGGTGACAAAAAAAGTTCTACTCTAAACTCATTACCATCCAACACCCTTCATTCATCAGAACAGCTGAATCATCTCACATAATGTAATATTAAGCAGTCTAAAGATCAAAAGAAACAAACTTGAATAAGGATGAGACTCTAGAATCTCTCTTCTACTATAAATTATATATTTTGTGGTTTTGCATATTAGCATCAAATCTTCTTACGTATTTATTCAATTGTATTATGCAACCTTACGAATGTCAAGTTGATATTAAAGGTGACAAAAAAGTTCTACTATAAACTCATTACCATCCAACACCCTTCATTCATCAAAACAGCTGAATCATCTCACATAATGTAATATTAAGCAGTCTAAAGATCAAAAGAAACAAACTTGAATAAGGATGAGAGTCTAGAATCTCTCTTCTACTATAAAACGTGTGTTACTTAAATTGACAAAAAATGGTTATGCCTATTGAAATATGTCTAGTATTTAGTAGTTTGTATGTAAAACCTTGGACTTGATAATCATCTGTACAATGGGGAAATTTACCAAATTATTATTTTTTCTTAGAAGCACACCTTACATGAACAAAATCATGCAACTACATACATATATTATACTTTCTGACTTAGTCTTGAGAATTACTTTCGTGCATTTGTCATAAGATTATCTCTCAATTCTCACTTATAGCCAAGTTCAAGGTTTATATTATATATAATTACTAAGACATATATGTACCTTCTGGTCCACATGAATTTTGTTTTTGATAGATGCTCGTATCTAATGTCCATGGTTCATTTACGTCAGAAAATGACGACGATAAATATCAACCATTTCAGCCATTCATTAATGTGTTTTTTACAAATGTATATTAATGTTAAACTAATAAAGTGATATAGT
Source organism: Oncopodura yosiiana (assembly GCA_009869805.1). Lineage (NCBI taxonomy): Eukaryota > Metazoa > Arthropoda > Collembola > Entomobryomorpha > Oncopoduridae > Oncopodura > Oncopodura yosiiana. Next base: position 2,684 of record VCNE01002465.1, read on the forward strand.
GTATAGTAGACTAAAAACAAGAAGAGAACGAACCAATTAGCAAAAAGTTTAATTGTTTTACCTTACATCATATATGATGGTAAAATTATGTAGGAATATTACACTAATTTTTCTCGCAAATGTTTTATTCTCCTTCTTGCTTTCATTAGGTCTAAGGTTTTTAAATTTTAAGGTAATATATTTACAAAGCTTTTTTGTGCATTATGTAGTTATCAAAAGCATGTTAAAAGAAGATGACAATGGAAATTCTCATTCATGGTCAAAACTTCTCCACTCTCTGGACTCGAGAATAATTTATAATACTTATTTCATATGTACACACAAAAAATTTCACATAAAAATTCTTAGTAAAATTGCATGATTGGTATTGAAAATTGTTGGAATGGTGTCTTCAATGAACTATGAACTGCACCATAAATTAGTTGACGATTAGAAAAAAATCTAACCGTGGAAATTCCTCAAAATTGTGCATGTATAAAGAACACAAGGAAAAAATGACTAATGATTGTTTGGTGGCATGAGATAATGTGCGTAATCAAAGTAAAATAATATGTAGTAATAGGAAATGCCACATGGAAGTAAGTAAATAAGATGTGCATTCATTCATAAATTGTCAACAGTAAATTGTGTCAAGTTTGACGTATGTTTATGTAGACGAGACAGTATTTACGACAAAACAACTGGATAATCTTGCATTACTTGCTCCTAAATTAACCTAAATGCATATATGAGTGAATGTGTATAGACATATACTAGATATATAAAAAGTACGTGCATAATAATGCTGCAATGCTCTAAAAAATAATGAAGAGAAGGTAATATCAATTAACAGACACACTTTTTGTATACTTTGTGATCTTCAAATTTTGAAACGGTTTCATTACGGCCTATCTATTCTTTGCTGTTGGCTACAAAACATATTTACACTTGACTCTAATTACACTCACTCTACTATGCAACTGAACTTTTTGTATTGACATTTTTGATATATACACTAACAAAATGTTGTTAGTACATATCTCACTAAACTTTAACTAAGGAAAAAAGTTGACTTCCTTGAATTTTTGGTGATGTGCTGTCGTAGGTACAATGAAGGATAACCCATAGAATTGAATTGAGTAACAAATGTCTATCAAATCTCTTGATTATTATATTATGATACTATATGTGCCTTTGGTGTTTTACTGTTGACTGCCTTAACACATATTATAGTATTGTATATGCACTCTGACATTGCGTACTAACAATGTTTTGATATTTATATCTAGTAGAAGATTTTTAATAGAAAATATCATCTCAAAAGTTTCTCAGCATATGCCTTAGTGTAAAAAATGGAGTAGAAGTATACTTGGTAGAGAATATAATATGGTAAATAGTTTTTTCTCCAGAACATAGAGTTGTTCTTCAATATCAACTACTCTTATGTACAAATCACATTCCAATCTAGAAAAAAAAACATTTACATTAAAAGTTTTTTCACTCTCTTGCCTCAGTTGTTGATTGTTGTACTAATTTTATACTTTACATGGCATCACTCACAATAATCATATCTTCTATTTTATATACTTTCCTCATATTCAAAGTGCACTTTATGCTTTTTTGACCTCTATCAAATATTATGTATTACTCTGTACTCTAGGAGTATATAAAACATCAAAGAGAAGAAAGTGTTGTAGTATTTGGATTAGTATGAATGTAATCACTCATATAATTACTTCACAGTCATCTCAAAACTCACGTAATATAGCATTATATGTATACTTACAGTACATTTAGTATTTACTTATGCACATAATATATAATAGCATAACAAGCCAGCAAAAGTCAATGTTATAACATTCTCACGAAAACTTGTGTTCATTGTCAGTTAGTCAAAGTCAGTGCTTGCTTATGCGTGGAGGAGCACTATTTTACTTTACTACCAGCTTAGTAAGTTGTTCTTTTTGTATTGTGAGACTATCCTTTTTATAATTCTTAATTCACTCTTATTCTCAAGTGCCACAAACTACCATCCTCGATCTTAACTTATACTCTGTGTACATTGCAATTGCTAAAAGTTGTAATTAAAAATACATATGCAGCCGATAAATAAGTATAGTACTTCTAATACTTCTTCATTATTTAAATTAAGATTAGTAGTATTATTTTTGTATACGATTTGTGTCGGTGTTGCAGTTTCAAAAGTTTTTGAAATTTTCATGTGAGATCTTTTCATTATTAAAGTCGTTTTAGGTAAGAGAGAGAGAGTAAATAAAATTCATCAAATTGTGTTCAATTGCATATGTTGGGGAAGTTGAGATTCTACATTTGTTCTTATTTGCATTTAGTGATTTGTGATATGCAACAATAGCAATGCCAACAAAGTACAGAAAATATTCACTTGTGGTCGTAATCACATTAATTACTGTAGGTAAGTATAGTGTGACATCGACATAGTCTCAATTTGACAACAGGATATTGACCTGATTAATAATTTGCTAATTTGTCTTAATAATTATTAATACAGCTGTGATAACATTACTTATCGGATTTTTCAAATGGAAAGGACTAGATTGGCTGATAAATTATCAAATTAAAGAAGTAAGTTATTGTATATTTGTCTTTTCTTCTTTTGTAGCACTAATTAGTAATTTTGTGTCAACATAATAATTGTCACATTTTCTGGTGACAAGTTTACATGAACAAGTCGTCATTCTTCAACAATTCATTAAATATGCATAAAATATGTAGTACAAAGTACTCTTCATTAATTTTTCTCTTGTTGAACTATATGTTATACATTTATATTATAGTAATTTTGTACATTGTAGTGTGAAATATGGATGGAGATAGTATTTATGAAGTAATTATTACTAGATAAATTATTAAGACACACACATATACATACTTCATATGTATATACTATTCTATAGGTTATGTAGTTTTAGAGCATTTTGTAGTTATGCTAGTTCAATATTCTACCTTGGCATAATACTTCAACCAACCATGACCGTACTTCTAAGTTAGTATACTAGTACTGTACAAGATTTTTTAAAAAAGTACTAACTAAAGTCAAGTTGTAAAACAATAATCTGTAAGCTAGAGATTAGAGCAATATACTATTTAAGAGCACATGATATTATGTATTTAATAATATCCTTCTTGTGTCTTGTCTACTGTAACTTCCTATGTACCGTCATGTAGTTTTCTATAAAATTAATAGAACTTATAGTTAGTACAGGTCACTATAATATATTGATGTGTAAGAAAGATTAGAAGATAGACACTTGAGAGTTCAAACGCGGTATAGATAAATGCAGCGTAAAGATTATATAATACTAGTAAAATAAGGTAATACTACTAAAGGTTCATGTTTCATAGTGTTCCTTTATAACAATCTTGTTCTTGACTCTTGATGTGGCGACATATATTTATTTACTCACATACTTATTATTACTACTATATATTGACATACTATATATACCTTACATTCAACATCCATCTTATATTGAACTAACTAACTAACTAGCAAAGTTTAAGGGTGCAGCTAAATAAAAGTGTTGAGAATGAGATAATTATTATTACATTTCATCAAATCTATAATCAAATACACGCAAAATAAATATAAAGGCATATTATATAACCTGTGCTATTTGTAACATCCATACTACACTATCCTAATGAATAGCTGTCCAAATAAATAGGCGTGTTGAGATGACCATGACTCTTTTCACTGTCTTCATCTTATACTTTATTCTGAAATATATGCTATTAGTTAACTTGATGCATGAAATGATATTTGCAACAATTTATGAGGCTACATATATATATATTATTTAATAACTTGCTGAAATGTTTAATTCTCTTTGGTTTACAGAAAATAACACTAGCGCCGGGAACAGACACATTTAACAAATGGAAAAATATTCCAGTAAATTTGTATAATATGAAAACATCTTCATATAAGCATCAGTAGTTCTAATTAGAAAATTTTGTTTTATAGGTTCCCATCTTTATTCGTTTTTACTTGTTTAATTGCACAAATCCAAGTGGAGTTGCAAGAGGAGCAAAACCTAAGTAATAATTGATGATTAGAAACTTCACTGGAGAACAATTTTGCTTCAAATTCTTAATATGCTTTATTATTTCATATCTTTTAGGTTAAGAGAAGTTGGACCATTCACATATGAGTTAGTTTTAAATCAACACATTATGTTACATGTTACACAATTTTATAGTTATGTATATACTTTTTATCTAATGCACCATTTTTTATTGTTACTTCCTATACGTCATCCTTTTTCCTATGTTTCTCATTCTCAATGAACAACTTCTAGAGAAAAACGTATCAAAACTATTCTTGGAGTAGACAATGAGAGAGATACAATTGCATACAAGCAGAAAACGATATACCACTTTCGTCCAGAGTTATCTAATGGCACAGAATATGACAAATTTGTTGTTATTAATGTACCTTTTATTGTAAGAACTCTAATAACTAACTTTTAAAATAGCTTTCTCATCATATATGAATAATTTATAATATACTATATGCAGAGCCTGTCAAAACTGTCTCAAGATATTACAAATTTCTCTTTTGCACTTGGTACTATATACTGACATTAATTAATGAAGTCTATGAAATATATAATATTTTAATCTAAATATATATTATATAGCTATGGCAGATAGAAATATGAGGCAAAGAGGAGAGAGACTTTTTGTGTACAAAACTGTGAAAGAATTACTTTTTGATGGATACGATGTAGAACATTATTTGGCTTTTCTAAAAAATCCAGGTGAGCATGACACATGACATAATGTAGATTCACTTATATACACTCTTCCAGTATGTATTAATATGTCATAATAAATACAAGAACTCTTTATTTATTTATTTGTAAAGTATTACAACTCGTCGGCAGAGTTAAAATACCTCAAGCATTAGAAACTGGAAAATTTGGATTCTACTTTGGCGTAAGTAATATGTTATTGACACTTTTTTTTATATTTTACTATATTACTTACCTTGTCACATACATCATTTGTTCTTGTTCCTATTTGATGAGTCATTCATAACAGTGTCATACATAGAAGAGAGATAAGAAAGCTGCTGAACTACAAATGAATTTTTCATAACATAATATGTACATATATACATATTATATGTAATAGTTTAATACAAAAACAAATCTATGCATAGGCGTGAGAATGCCCTTGATTTAACCACCAAGTCACTTTTCATTGTAACTCTCTTCTACTTGACATATGCGTATATATATATTGCAAAGAATACTCATCATATGCCACTCAAGAACGTATTATTATTGTGTAAAAAGAAGTTAGATAACACTTGAATTTTTCATTTCTCTTGACACCTTTCAGAAAAATGCAACTGATGATGGGGAATATGTTATAAGGTCTGGAAAAAGAAATTCACAAGAGTTTGGTCAAATCATAAGTTGGAATGGCAAGACCAAACTGGACTATTACCATGATCAATGCAATTTAATCAATGGAACAGGTAGAAATTAAAATTAAATTATAGACTACATATCAGTAGAACATGACTACAATTTCACAATTTTTTTTTCTCAGATGGATCTATAATTCAACCTTTTTTAACTAAAAAGAGTCTTGTCAGATTCTTTTCATCTGATATTTGTCGATCAGTTTACGCTGTTTATGATAAAGAGATAGAATATAAGAAATATACCTGGCTATAGATACAAAATGCCAAAAGCAAAGCCTATATTTGATCATCCTGATTTGTAAGACTTAATATTATTATAAATATACTAGTATACTTAACTCACAGTCATTTATATTCTCATTTTTTTGTTTTAGCTGTTTTTGCCCAAGTGGCCCGAACAATATTTGTTTCAAGAGTGGAGTCTTGTCACTTGCACCCTGTCGTGATGACGCACCAATTGCGTTTTCAGGAGCCCATTTTATTGATGCATGGCAGCCATATCTTGACGCAGTTGAAGGCTTGAATCCAATTCCAGAGAAACATGAGACATTTTTAGAAATTGAACCTGTAAGGACTTACATAATGACTTCAGGTCGTTAACATGTTAACTTATGACTATTATTTTTTTAAAATTTAATATAGAAAACTGGGCTTGTACTTAGAGCTGCCAAGAGGATTCAATTTAATATCATGTTACTTCCTCATCGTCATATGCCTTCATTTGCTTCTGTTAGACCAACACTAGTTCCTTTCTTATGGGCTGAAGAAAGTGCACAAAATTACTGAGGAATTGGCTGCAGAAGTTAAAAGTCAACTGTTTGAGCCTATGGGTAAAAAAGGAACAAAATAGTTTATATTTAAATTTTGAATTCAATCAGTACTAATTTTAATAACATTTTATATTCTTGACAGCATTGGCACAAAATATTTCAACAGGAGGACTTTATACTTCAGGAGTAGTAATTTTCCTTCTAACATTAGCTTTTATTGTCCTTCGTCAAAAATCATTAGCTTCTTCTAATTCTGTACACTCGAATAATTCTAATTCATTTCATAATACTAGCCGTAGTTGTTCTAGAATTAGTGATTTTAGTCATAGTCATCCTGTACTTAAACATACAAACTCTTTTGTAAGTATAAATAGTAATGTAAGTAGTTTAGTAGACAAATCAACCATGACTGAAAAAGAAGAAGTTGATGCAGACTATGGTAGCGATAGATCTTCTTCAAGTGAAAATACTAATGCAGATAATAATAATGTTATAATTGGTGATAATATGGAGTATGAAAGAAATAAAGTAACAATAAAGATTTAAATAAGAAAAAGGAAGGAAGGAAATATATAGCAACAATTGATGACCTACTCATCTACAAAGATTATTCTTTTTTTTACGGAAGTCATACAAATTGTGTAGTAGAGCTTTTGCATAATATTAATACTATTTCAGTTGTAACTTGCTCTTCTTTTACAACAATGCATACTTTCAAAATAATTGTAGTTCTACAACTAATATTTTTGGTTAGTGTACTTGCATGTTCTGTTAAGGTCAATAATAATGAAAAATCTCATTTTGCATCTCAGAAATTGATAAGTAATAAAATATCATCATCAGAAGAAGATAAAGAGTGTGGCTGCTTTTCAACTGCAAGTGTTCAGTGTATTTGCCCAATTGAGTGTTGCGATGATTATCACTTTTGTTTGTGTATTCAAAAATGAGACAAATTCCTGAGTTTTTTTTTCATGTATTTAAAGAAACTTTTGCTATATCAGATCACTTTGTACTCTGGGGTACTATGAGACTTTGCTCATGTAGCACTTCATTTCAGAGTTAAAAACGTTTGTTCTCTATATGAACGTTTTGTGTTTACAGTATGCATATGAAATACAGCTATTCTATGTTATGAGGTCAGTCTCAGTTTTCTCTTCTCTTGAGTAGGAGACTATCTCTAACTCTCTTTTAATTCTGTTTAGTTTTTTTAAAATTTATCAAAATGTGGGCTTGTCGTAGTGTATCAAATTATAAAGTACTGTCATATATTGGTGAAGGTTCATTTGGAGAAGTTTTTAAAGCTCAAGAACAAAATACAATGGAAATTGTTGCATTAAAACGTTTCAAATTAAAACGTACAGGTATTTTTAATTTTTATAATGACAGTACTACTACTGATTGTGGATTTCCTTTGTCAATAGTTCGTGAAGTAAAAGCTTTATTACAATTTCAGTACCATGAAAATATTGTTCAACTAAAAGAAGTTGTTGTAGATGATTCTTCTTCTTCCTATGGCTTTGACGTATCTGCAGTTTTTTTGGTCATGGAATATGTTGATCGTGACTTGAAGTCTGTTATTGATAAACTAACAAGGTCTGGAGAATGGTTATTAAGAGGTGAGGTTAAATGCTTATTATTGCAATTATGCAATGGTATGGTTCAGTTACATAAAAATGGATTTCTACATAGAGACCTCAAGCCAGCTAACTTACTTCTAACTAGAAATGGTATATTGAAAATTGCTGATATGGGTTTAGCAAGAGACGTTTCATTACAAGAAGAAGATAAAGAGCCATTAACACCAATCGTTGTAAGCTTATGGTATCGTTGTCCAGAACTTCTTATTGGTGGATTTACTAATTATACAGAATCAATTGATGATTGGAGTATTGGATGTATTTTTGCTGAATTATTGAATTTGAATCCATTATTTCCAGGTGTTAGTGAAATCAATCAATTGAAACTAATTTCAGAAGTACTCGGACCATTACCATCAAAAATGCAGACAAGAGTAAATAAATTCATATGGCCTAAGATTATTAGTAAATCTCTTGCAAGTACATTTTATACCAGACTCAGTACTCTTGGTTTAAATCTACTTGAACAATTTTTACAATATGATCCACAAACAAGAATATCTACTGAAAAAGTATTGCAACATTACTACTTTTTAGAAGAACCAACACCTTGTCATTATACTGAACTTCCACCTTTGTTATGGGAAGAATAAGAATGTCTACCAGGTAAAGAAGTAAGTTGATACTAGCTCTCTTTGTTTGTCAAAATTAATTTAAATCAATTACAAACAATGTAAAGCAAAAGCATCAAAATGAGAGATTTTCATAGATGTTATTGGGACTTTTTGTAAAAATATCAATTGGTATAAAACTTGATCATTTTATTTCAAATTGTAAAATAATATGTGAATGTATTACTGTTTATTCTTATCAGAAATTGTATATTTTCCATAAGTTTTAGTTGGATCATATGGTTCCTGCGTGAAAAAATACATTAATAATTATAATAGTAACTGTACTAAATAATGATTTACTTAATTATTTTGTAATTACCCATCTACTAGCAGGAAAAATGTGTTTATTCCTTTCATACCTAATCATTAATTAAGTACGTTCGTATTAAAATTATTGTTTGTAAGTCTTGTAAAATAGTACTAACTAAAATACACTCACCAATTTCTAAGAAGAACTTTTCCAGCGTGTGTCTCTTCCTTCTCTCGAGATGCATCACTAATTAATCGGACATCATCCTTCACATCAAAGGCAAATAATGGACCACTTTTGCCTCTAGCTTTAGTTACTATTAAATCATAGAATGTGTAATGATGTGGTAGTATAAGATCTTCTTTAACATACCTTTGTAATTTTTAAAAAAGAAAAAGTTGTTATCAAATGTTGTGTAATAGTAATAAAAAAAATATGAGTGAATTGTAAACTAACATTAATTGATCTGCTGTTACTGTTCTTAATTCTCCAAATTCAGATCTCAATGACTCTAAGCATTTCTGTAAGAATTGGTAAATTGAAGTTCCTTTTGTCAGCTTTAATGCACGTCTATGCCCTGATCCATCCCAAAAGCTGTAAACTACTTCCATTTCTTCATTTTTTAATGTTTCTTGCTTTTGGACCCACTCCTATAAAATAGATTAAAAATTCTAAATCAATTAAGCATTTGATCTGAATAAATAATATTAGATCTCGATCTCACTTGTCTCAACTGTTCTCGTAATCTATTTTCTTCTTCTTCCCTTTCACGGTCAGGCAAAAAACTTGTATCCACTATAGTAGAATATTTAAACAATTAAACGTTAAATTAAAATCCTGTTTATTATTTATTACCATCTGGATTTTTTCCAATCTTCTTTTTCTTTAAAGGACGTTCATCATCATCTTCTTCTTCGTTGTCATCATCTTCTGATTTTCTAGTTTTGTTACCACCAGATTTGTCATCATCATCATCTTCTTCTTCTTCATCATCATCACCTAAAAATGACAATGCCTGAATTTGTCTCTTTTGAAGCTCCTTTTGTGCTTTCTTCTTTTCTAATTCTTCCAACTTTTTCTTATCCTTTTCAGCTTTTCTTTGAGCAATTTTCTGTTCTCTTTCCTTTACTACAGTATCTTGTTTAGCTTTCATTTCATCAAGTGTGACCAAACCAATTGTCGAACTCTGTTAGAATAAGCAATCATTAAAATTAGGCCCATTCATATAACTCTGTTAATAATTACCTTGAGTTGATGTTCAATTGCATCATAATGAATTGCGAATTTGCTCTCAATTTTGTCAACTCGTAATTCTTCTTTAATTTTCTTCTTCCGGAATTCTGTTTCTTGAATTTCTTTTTCTCTCTTCTTTTGTAATTGCATTGCTCTAGAACCTTCATACAAAAAAGTGATTATTTTCATTTTTTTCGATTCATTTCCATAAATACATGATAAATTCATTGAGTGAATCACACTCACTCTATTACATGTATACATTTCATATATTTTACATAATATAATGACGAATAAGGTCTTGTCTAAAACAAATGTGAAATAATCATTTACCTTCACTTGCTGCTCCTTTATATTGTGCCATTTTGAAGGCTTCTGTCAAAAAGTAAATTAATTAATATTAATAAAAAACGAAAAGATTTCAAGAAAATTACCTTAAATTGCAAGATTAACCAAGTTTTGTTTGTTTACAAAATTGTGTATGTCAGAGTAAGACCAGTCTCTCCAAAGCAAAACAGATGATCGCAGGAAACCACATGATTCATTCGCATGGAGCACGTTTATTTTCAAACTCGAGTTTGTAAATAAGTCGGCTTGAGTTTGTATTTTTATTATTGATTCGAAAAATAAAATAGTGAATTATTATTACTAGATAAATTTGTTGTGTTGTTCAATATCTTCAACCAGATATGGAAAGATGAGTGAAAATAGAAATGTGGCCAAAGCGTCGAAGCCACGGCTTCCAGCTCTGGATAATGTTTTGGATAAAGAAGTATCGGTAAATAGTGAAAATTTTACAAATATCAAAGTAATTTACTTAAGTATTTTTTATAATCTTGTTTACAGGCACTGTCAACATTAGATTTGGCTGCTAACAACTTGTGGGTTGAAAGTAATAGACCACTTGAAGAAAGTTCTCCATCGACATCAACATCATCAATCTCATTAGGGAGAGGAAGAGGTGGAAAACTAACATATTCGAAAGATTTTATCGTCCAAGGACCTGTAAGACCAATAGAGTCACCAGTATTATCAACATGTTCATCAGGAGTAGATGTGGCCGATGAAGATCCAATAGCAAAAATCAGAAAAGCTTATACTTCACGTGGAAGAGGAAGAGGTTTTTTTTATTATTGAGACAAAAGTATATTAAAAAAAATACATTTATTGTATAATATATTGGTTTTTAATTTGTTGTAATTAGGTCGTGGTAGTCCAAATCCACCACCAAATGATATGTTACCAGTAGAATTAGGAACTATTATCAATGATCCATTTAGTTTGTCACCGCCACCTTCTTCTTCATCAGGTCATGGATCAACAGGTTATTCTCCTGATATGTCTGATGTTGTTTCTGATGAATATTACAACGAGCCAATTATTAGACGTGGTGTAAATGGAGAATTGGTTCAATTAGTGCCCAACTTTATTAAAATTAAGAAATTAGACAATATGGGTATTTACTCATATCATTGTTATTTTTATCCTCGTGTGGAATCACCACGATTGAAAAAGAAACTTATTAAAGAAGCATTGATAAAATTTGGAATGAATAGAAGTGAATTGCAAAAGGAAGTTTTTGATGGTGCAAAGTTATATCTTCCAATTAAACTTAAAGAAGACGTTGTTTCAATTTTTTTGGAAACGCAACCAAATTGTACTACAGAAGTTGAATTTAAATTTATTAAGCAAGAAAAACCAACTGAGTGTATTCAATTTTACAATATTCTATTTAGAAGAATACAAGAAAAATTGGGCAGAGTCCAAATGAAAAGAAACTTTTATGACTATCGAAGTACTTATAAACTTCCTCAACATCGATTAGAAATTTGGCCAGGTAAAATAAATTTTGTTAAAAATATAAATAAAAATAAAAGCTAGTTTTACAATATATTTCTCTTTCTTTTGTAATACATAGGAATAGTAACAGCTATTGATGAATTTGAAGGAGGATTAATGATTTGCTGTGATACATCGTTCAGGGCTTTGAGAACCGGAACAATTCTTGATGTTATGTAAGTTTACGTTTAAAAGAGTCTTCTTTTGTATTTTGTCTTATTATTTATTATTCTTATAATATAGAAATGACCATTACAACAATTTCAATGGACAACCTATTTGGAGAGAAAAGCTAGCAGAGTATCTTTTAGGCAAAATAGTTTTGACTCGATATAATAACAAACAGTATCGTATTGATGATATTGCTTGGAGTGCATCACCAAAAGATACATTTTCACGAAAAGGAGAAAAGGTAACACAAGTTTTAAATCTTTTCTGTTAAAAAAAAGGAAATGTTTTCATTTTAGATAACTTTTGAAGAATACTACAACAATCAATATGGAATAATTATTAGAGAACCAGATCAACCACTTTTAGTTAGTCGTCCAAAACAAACTTTGGAGAACACTGTAAGTTTAACCGTATTATTATTGCTTTTACATTATTTGAATCCATCTAGAACTGAAAAGTTTTCTGATTATATATTTAGGGAACCGAAAGATTAATCTCATTAATTCCTGAACTTTGCCATGAAACTGGACTAAGTGAAGATATAACATCCAATTTTAAGATAATGAAAGATGTTAATAGTTTCACTCGACTTGATCCTAATAAAAGATATCTAGGAATTCAAGAATTTGTGAAGAATATCAAAGAATCTGAACCAGCCTTTGATTTACTTGGATATTGGGGATTAGAAATTGAAGATGCCTCAATAGAATTAGAAGGAAGAAAACTTACTCCACCAAAAATTATTACAAGATCAGATAAACTTATTGTTCCTGCTGGAGACTTTTATAGGGAAATTGTTAAATGTTTTGAGCCGATTGATATTGTAAATTGGATTGTTATTTTTACAAAAAAGGATCAACAAGTAGCACAACGATTAGTTGATGTTTATAAACAAGTTTCTTATACACTTGGAATAAGAGTTCAACATAATTGTAATTGCAACATGGTTTGTATTTCATCATCACAAAGAAATCATCCTGAAGAGTTTACAGAAGCTATTAGAAGAAATATGACACCTGATGTTCAATTTGTTGTTTGTATTATGCCATCCGCAAGAGATGATATTTACGCAGCAATCAAAAAACAATGCTGTGTTGAAAGACCAGTAGCTTCACAAGTAATACTAAGCAAAACATTATGTATCGAAAGAAAATTAAGACAAATTGTCAGTAAAATTGCTCTTCAAATTAACTGTAAACTTGGTGGAGGATTATGGACAATTTCAATCCCATTGGTAATGTTACTATTTTATATTGTTATTAATTATGTTGATGTCATTATAATTATTTTCTATTTATGTCATGTAGAAAGAGAAGATTATGTTTGTTGGAATGGACGTATATCACGATCCTAAGCAAAGATGTCCATCGGTTGCAGCATTAGTTTCATCAATTAATGCTACTCATACAAAATATTTTTCAAAGACTGTATTTCATGAAGGAAGATTGGAAATTGGTAATAGTCTTGCTCAAATTTTTAAAGAATCTTTGAGAAGTTTTGGACAGGTATATATACAATATATATGTTTTTTTATTAAAAAAATCAAAAATAAAACAACTTTATGTTGCATTCAAATCTATTTTAATATAAATAGGAGAATCAAGTACTGCCAGACAGAATTATTGTATTTCGTGATGGTGTTGGAGATGGACAATTAGAAATTACGAGACGAATTGAAGTAAAACAATTTATAGACGTGTGTCAACAAATGTATCCTCACAAAATGCCAAAGTTTACGTTTGCAATTGTACAAAAGCGCATGGTAGCTCGTATTATGGCAAAGGTAATTACTTACTTAAGCCTCATTAAATTGATCAAATTTAATATTTTACTTTCTTGTTTACTTATTAGAAACATGGTACTATTTGCAACCCTGAGCCGGGCACAGTCTTAGATCATACAGTAACTCGTAGAAATTTTTATGACTTTTTTCTTGTTTCTCAATTAGTTCATCAGGTATTTAGATTAAATTATATAGTATTTAAATTAAATTGTTTGATTTTGATTCTCTCTTATTAACTAATTTTTTTATACGCTTATTATTATTAGGGAACTGTTTCTCCTACACACTATATTGTCGCGCATGATAATGATAATATTCGTCCAGACTTGATTCAAAAATTTGCTTATGCTACCAGTTACATGTAAGTAGTAGATTAGATTTTCATATCAAACTCAAAAACAGTCTACTAAAAGTTATTTTATATTTCATTAAAACATTAGGTATTTCAATTGGGCTGGAGCTATTCGAGTTCCAGCTATGTGTCAGGTAATTTTTGTAATCTAATTTTTACTAATTATTGCTAACATATACCTCTTTTTTATTAAAACAGTATGCACATAAGCTGGCAGGACTTGTTGGGCAGCATATTAAAGAACAACCATCTAATGAACTTTCAGAAAGATTATATTATCTATAAAAACTATGCTTCTTATTTATTATTTATTTTGTATCAATTATTTAACTTTAGAGATTAGAGTAATATGACTTTACTGTATTTATTATATGAGTTGTACATGTATGACTTTTGACTCCAAAGAGCAGTTTGTAAATCGTGACGTGTCATTTTGTAGGCTTACTTATATCTGAATTATCCTTTATATCATAATACTTACTTACTTATACTTATCTATTGACAAGAATAAATGGAATACATTAAATTATATTTGTACTAGATATTGTGTTTTGTTTGACAAGAATACACTTTTTTGTGCACAAATTGCTTTTGATTATTCTAGCATAACCCCATAAATAGCACAGGTTTTGAATTCATACCGATTGTCAAAATAGAGAAAGTTTTTGTTTTTTTATGAAAATGAGAAAGTTTACAGTATTTAGTAATTTAGTTGAGTTTTTATTATAGACTTTTGTTGTTGTATTAATTTATGATTTCTTTAGTGTTTATGGACTCTGTTAAACTAAATGTTCAATTGAATTAGAATATTTTTAGAGTTATAAAATAAGTTGATCGCTAACACATCAGACAAAAAATGGATCAAGCATTGGGACTAATTCTCCTGTCAGGTGTAATGTTAATTGGAAGCTGTAAGTCTATACAAACAATTCAAATCAATTCAAAATCTAAAGTGCTATGTTTTTTATATTTTGCTTGGTGTTGCATTTGGAGCAGTCATTGCAGGTTCCATTCCAATTGTAATGCCCATGTCGGAGGTGAGAGAGGGAGAAAGAGATTAAAATTTAACAATCTTAATTAACGTTACTGATTTGCTGTATTATTCTTTACAGGAAAAAATCCATTTTGTATCAGTAATTGGAGCTGGTCTTCTTGTTGGAACTGCTTTGAGTGTAATTATTCCAGAAGGTAATATAACAATCTAAATACTCTTGTATATGACCATTTGAATAAAGGTAATAATTAAGCTGTTTTTGTGTTTCAAAAGGAATGCATACATTATACTTGGCTCAATTACAGCAACATTCCAATCATCCACCTTCTTCTATGTCAACTCGCTCCAGTAAACTTGATCCTTCACCTTCTTCTCATGTTCTTGGTGGAGGAGGAGAAAGTAGTCACAATCATTCAGAGCCTGAACCCTTTGCATCAGTTGGTTTAGCTTTAGTCCTTGGCTTTACGTTTATGCTACTAGTTGACCAATGTAGTCGATCAAGAACTGCAAGAGATATTGAAAGTGGATCTGGAAATTCTAGATCAAAAAGGAGCTTCACAGCGACTGTTGGCCTTGTAGTACATGCTGCTGCTGATGGTGTAAGTCTCAAGTTCTTCTGATATTTTTTTTATTCTTAAGGCAGCAATAAGTCTACTTTATATTGTCATTTTAGGTGGCTTTAGGAGCAGCTGCGACAGCACCAGCAAGTGTAGAAATCATCGTCTTTTTCGCAATTATGGTTAGTACAGTATTAACCTTCAAATCATAATTTTTAATTACATACTACAATCTAGTTACATATATCTAATCTATATTACAGCTTCACAAAGCACCAGCTGCATTTGGTCTAGTGACATTTTTACTTCATGAAGGTAATTACATTTTTTTATTTAAAATAATTGTCAGGATTGTGATACGCGATACACTATAAAAAACTCGTCGCCATATTTTTGCATAATATATGTATATATACCTAATTATGATATTACAATTTTACTCTAGGCGTAGATCGCAATACAGTACGGAAACATTTAGCTATATTTTCTTTGGCAGCTCCAGTTCTAGCACTAATTACATATTTCGGAATTAGCCAGGTAAACAAAAAGGAAACCCCATATTATAAATTATAAGTCGAAATATTAAAATTATGTTTTATTTTTTTACTCATATAGGAAGGAAAAGAAACGTTATCAACGATGAATGCTACTGCTATAGCTATGTTGTTTAGTGCTGGTACATTTTTATATGTCGCAACAGTTCATGTTCTTCCTGAGGTTACAAAAGACTCTCAAAATGGATTTAGTCGTAAAGAATTATTTGGATTAGTTGCTGGTGCTCTGTTTCCACTTTTAATGAACTCAGGTCACCATCATTAATTAAAGGCCAAAGGGATTTTTAATATAAAAAAATCATATCATTATTTGCTTAGAAGGTCTTAACTTACATACATTATTATTATTACAAATAACTGCCTTTTTCTTCCCAAAGAAGACAAAAGAAAAGAATGAATAAAAATGTATTACTTTGACTAGATACTATAAAGAAAAAAGTGAAAAAAGTCAATAGTACTAGACTGTTTTTCCATAAATATATTCGTAATATATATAATGTATCTTCCGGCTATTTAGTACCTGTGATATAATTAAAGTATATATATTATTATAATCTATAAGAAAAGTTGGACAATTGTTATAATATAATTTAAGTTAAATTTAAAGAATACATACAAGGGGATCTCTGAGGTGCTAATAAATTAATTAGTGCAGAGGGGTTGCATTATTTCAGGTTTTGTTGTTTTATGAATGAATTGTCACAAATATTGTTAGCAAAAGAGCACCTTACAAAAAAACAGTTGTGTTGTTGTTTTGAAAACATGGTATACAAGTAAATCGCATGAAAATATACAATAACTAATTTATTATTTAAAAATTCAGATGAGAATAAAATGTTAATGGAATTTCTTTTACAAAAGAAGCCAAACCGACCTGTGTTTTTTCTTTATGCACCACACGATGCTCTAATTATAATGAGTCAGTACGCTTATTTAGGTCTCTTACGTGACTTTATTGTCCAGTATAGCATGGAACAATTGGAAATTTAGGCCTTTGACCTACCAAAAATGATCTAATTTACCACAACATTATAGCGTGTGAAGCATCAAATAGAGCACTCGAGTAAAGTATCAACTTACATGCACTTAATTTATTTCCTCTCTTGACTTTTGAGGACAGAAAATGTATCGTCAAAACTTCAAAAGCAAATAAGTTGAAAAAGACTTATGTCTCAATCTACCCCCGTCCCTAAAAGAAAAAGATGGCACATCCACAGCGTTTTATTGCAATGACAATTTGTCATGTCATTCCGAAATATATAATGTGCGTGAAGTATGTATGTAGACTAAGTAAGTTTTTTAGATTGTTTGTATAAGGAACTACAGGAATAGGATATAGATAATAGATATAATAATAACAAATGAAAATGAGATCCTTTTTCTTCTTCTTCTTTTCTGTCACAATATATTACTACTACACACTTCTTACTTACTTAGTACTTTCTCCATGTTAATCTACATCATAGTGTATACCTTCATTTTATTCTCTCATTTCTCTTGTTTTGAGAAAAAGCTGACAAGCGTATTTGTAGAAGTATGACAAGATCGCGTGTGAGTGAGTACCTCACTTCCAACGAACGTCTGTAAGAAGACTTGTATGCCAGTTCCATTACTTACTCTGTTGGTTATGAGCAGTGAACACTGAAACATAGAGTATAGTGACCTAGTTGCTCTACAATAGTTCACAGGTTATTAGTAGAAGAAACAAACTGGTAGAAAGTGGCAGTAGCAAAAACGACCTGATCAAAGTGAGGTGAAAGTGGTTCAATGCAGAGAAAAAATCAAAGCAGCACAAAAGCCAGAACTTTTATAAAGAAAGTTGAGTGAGTCATACTAACTCATATACAAGAGGGTGAAAGCAGTGAAAGCCATCTCATTTTTTTCAAGAATTTGAGTAAAATGGACATTTATTCAAGAAAATATTATTAGATTATTATCGTCGGATTTTACCAAAGAAAAACATCATGTTTCACAAGAGAAAAATCATCAGTTCTACAAGTGTAGGAGTATGGAACACGCTTTTTTTGATTATTTTACTTTCTATTGGTAAGTCTTTTTGCCATTAACCTTAAGAACCTTCCTTACTACATTATTCATAGAGTTGAAAGGACTACTATATGTAGTATAGTATATTTTATTGTATCAGGTGTAATATACGATGAATAATATAACATGGTTAAACATTTACGAAACACGTGGATTTTACTTTTTATCGTGAGACCTTTTGCTTCACGTATAGAAATTGCGTGAGAGACAAAACTGAGAGAATTTTTCTAAAAAAAGGGGAAAATGAAAGTGAATCGTTCAAATAACTATAATGCACATTAAAACAGCATATAAACATTATATTTTTCTCCTTTCTTTGCTTTTTTGTGTTTATTACCAACTTTGACTTTTTTACTACTGTCTTTATTTTTCCCTAAATTTCAAGGTTCATAAAGAGTCACTGACTAACATGTTCTTGTCAAAAGAAAAAAGTCAATATATATAGCCTATATAAGAAAAAGTTTTCTCTTCAAACTTGAGTATTAATACAGTTCAATGCTAAAACTGAGATTGAATATTGATTTTTCTTTTAATGACAAACTTTTACATTAGCAATACGTAAACTAGTAAAAAACTACATAGAGTCAATAGAAGAAAAAGCTGACATTCATAATTTCTAATTATCATATATTGACTAATGACTCCCAAGGGAGTTATTAGTAATGCTTCGTTGACAGTCATATATTGTATATATGTAGTGTAAGTATAATGACTTTCTCGGAGTGCTTTAGGCGACTTATTGCCTTATGCCAAGGGTAAAAAGCCAAACATGCAATTTCGCAATTTAGATGAGAAAGATTGAGTATAGTCACATATGTATATATGTACAGCAGGGTCAGTATGTTTTTCTCTATTAGATCACAATTTGCAATGCAATATAGTCAAACCAAGCCACAAAAATCATGGAGACCTCTGAAATTACTTCTTTTGTTACACTACACTAAGAAAGAGAGAGAGACCAAAGANTATATATGTACAGCAGGGTCAGTATGTTTTTCTCTATTAGATCACAATTTGCAATGCAATATAGTCAAACCAAGCCACAAAAATCATGGAGACCTCTGAAATTACTTCTTTTGTTACACTACACTAAGAAAGAGAGAGAGACCAAAGAAAAATCTTTACAATTCTCACTCCTTCACCTCAATAATAATAAGAATTACATTTATTTCCGTTGTTGTGGTATGAATGATATATAGTACCCTTTACATATTTCTCTACTTTACCTGTGGAGATTCTATCAAAAACATGGAGAGGCACCTTGTTATTATAACTATTGAACAATAGAAAAATTTGTAATAATACATACATAAATGTACAGTGACCATGAATGCATCCACATAACGTAGGTCGTCTGTCAAGGTGTACTATATATGACATATATGTAATTGGTTTTGAAATAACATCTTTTATATAGATTTTTTTGCAACGTCATCTCAAGCAGTTGAAGTTTGTACTGATGAAACATTAAAGCAATGTGCAATAAATGTTGAGCCATTGCTAAAAGATTTTAAACTTGTCATCCCTGACACTCCTGCAACTGTGGAAAGAATGTGTACACTTTGGGACAACTTTACATCATGTCTTAACAGTTATACAAGAAGATGCATGTCCAAATCTCAAAAGACCGAATTTGATGAAAATCTACGTGAGCCGATATCTTCTATGACAGTAATATGTCGCGACAAAGAATTTCGTAAAGGTAAATAAATAAAGAAGGTCATTTTTATATGTAATATTTTTTTTACCTTGGCCTAAGCATTTCTTTTATACAGAGCTCTCATATATTTTTTAAAAACGTTTTTACAATAAATAACCTTGTACACCGTTTGACGATGAAAAATGTTATGTCATTCTTTTATTATTATCATCGTCAACAGAATACTTAAAGTCTGCTCCTTGCGTCAGAAGAATTTTTACTGACAAACTTTTTTGTGGAGGCCAGTATCAGGACTTAATTAAACAAATATCGGCTGGAGAAACTACAAGACAAATATGTTGGTAAGTAAATATATATATAGAAATTTTTCATGTCACATCATATAGAGAGAGTTTTTATTTATTATATTATTAGCAACTTTTTTGTCATCATAAAAAAATTTCTACTGCCCTACAAATGCTTGTCAACTACACATGTCTTATTCTCACCATATCACTAATATTCTTAGTACACTAAAGCCACTTTTCATGAAAAATTACCAGATTCTTTTGTGTTAATTTCATGATAGAAAAGTCTTATACATAAAAGCGAAGTGGTAGATATCATATATTTAGCTGTTCATCAAAAAAGACTCCAAATATGCGAAGGGTTCTTCTTTCATGTGTCTCTACAACAAACACCACCGTTAGTTTTCCTCTTTATTCTTTTTTTCTATAAGAATTTTATTGATTATTTTTGTAGACGACGGCATCAAAAGGTAAAAACACAATAAAATATATTTCTTCTTGTGGTATGAGGAGTACTACAATACACTTCATTTCCATTCATTTGTTGTTGTTCTGTGTATGCACTATGGGTTTGGTGTTGGCTTTTCTAATAGTGTATAGAAGTAAAGCACTTTAGTTATAATATTCCAGTACTTTTTTCCAGGAAGTGGAAAATATGGAAATGTGTATTGAATGAAATATAGATAATAGTAATGTGATGGAAATTTTTGATTACAAAATTACACCTAGTCATTTCCTTCTTTAACAATGGGTCAAATTGATAATCATTTTATTTCTCAGTATTATAATGCATTTTTGATTGCTTTTATTATGCTACAATATGTAGTACAGATTGTAATCATAGTTTTTTGTCTGTTTCTTTAAATTATTTTTCAGTGCTCGAGAAAAATTCAAGACTTGTATTATGACACAAACTCCAGAACGATGTGACTCTGAACGAAATAAAATGTCAGTGACTCAAATAACTTTGTCATATTTGGGGAAAAAACAACTTCAACCTAGTGACAAACCTGAAGGGAAATTTAATGCAACAGCAGTAATAAATAACACTATGCAATAGTCATCGTAATTAGTGAACTGTATGTAGTATACACTAAATAATTATTTTATTTTACAGTTTGCTGTGACAAGTTTAGACAAATCTATTGCCTTTTTCACTCAACAGTGTAACTCAGTTACAAAGTATGTTATTCAAACTATAGATATGTAAAATTATCTGTCTGATTTCATAATTAATTTTCTCTTAGCTTTAGGAGTGATAAAGATTGTTCCTCAAGAACTCCAAATGCTACAGTCACTCGTCAAACAAACAGAGGACCTTTAGGCTCTCAGCGTCCTACTCAATTTCAATTACAACAACAGCGTCCTACTAAATTACCACCAACAGTAACTTCAACAACTACATCAAAGAAACCAGCAAAAACAATGTCAACCACAACTAAAAAACCTGTGCAACCTATCAAACAGCCACTTGCTGGAAAAAATAGTGCACAGAGTATATCTAGTGTAATAGATAATATTTCTTTGGCATCCATCACAATTATATTTTTATATACCCACTTATGTTTCATAAAGATTTAAAAAGAAATGATTAAATTTGTTTTAAAGTGAAGTTGTTGGATAGAATGTTAATTAGAAGAAAATGTATACACTACAAATAATAACTTAATAAAAATTTCATTTTGTAGATGTAACATACTTTTATAAGAACTTTCTAAGCAAGTCAAGTTAAATTTATTTAAAAGTCAACATCTAAGAGATACATAACGTCAAAAATATAAATGCATATGTATATATAACATAACAATAATATACATATTTAGTATACGAGGCAATAATTGTAAGGCATGAATTTAAATATATACACAAGTATGAGAGTAATGTACATTTTATGGCACTTTAAATAAGCTATAAGTGCAATAAATCAGTCCAAGTGGTAAACAGTGTATATAGGCAGATCATCATCATCTTTCATTTAAGTGTTGTTGTTACAATAACAATACTTTCGTAAATGCTCTAATGAGTTTTCTATACAATGTGCTTGAGTTCCATACTTATTTATTCTACTTATATCTGATTCCTGCAAGAGAAAAATCAATTCTTAGTTAGACTCTACTGCAAAGTGATACAAATTCTAAGTTTTTTTAACCTTAAAATGAAACTCATCCAATGGAATATTATAAGCAAAACTAGCTTCAAAATGTCCATTTCCAGGTGTTGTCTCAATTTTAAGTTGAATTATAGTTGAACTGAGTTGAGTTGTATCAGTAAGGTCAGGTTCAAAGCCATCTTTATCTGCAGACTTTTTAAAATGTAACATTTCTTCTTCTGGTAATAAAACAGCGGCCCATAAAACTTGTACTAATTCTAATTTTGAGCATAATTGATGGGCATTATTGGTTATTGTATTAATAAACTCAACAAGGTCCTACATTGCAGACAAAGATAAAATTCATTCATTGACTCAAAATTTACATATATCATATATTATTGAAACTCACAAGAGCTGCTCTTTGTACTAAAGTTGTATTGACATCCAATATCTTCCATTTGAGACAAGCACACCAATGAGGCTCAATGCCAGCATGTTGACAAGTTCTACTTTTTGGAATTTGTTTGAATAAGCTCATTTCTCTTGATAAAATATAATTAGGCTCATTAAAATATTTCTCATTACTAATACCAGGGCTAGATAATTTTAATATGTCTTGAAGAGTAGCATGAATATCAAATGGTGTAGTTAATCTATTTTGATTTTCAATAAAATTCTTATACAAGGTGGGATACAGAGTTTTGAACCATTTTGGAAAGATAAAAATAAAAATTGGTAGTCTCTCTTCCAATTTCCCTTGTTGTGTTTCTCTTATACTTGCAAATCGTGAACCATGATCTGCCATTAAGATGAGTATAGTATTATTTAAAACACCTTTAGAATTTAAAGTTGAAATAAATTGTTGTAAATCTTCATCAGCTCCTTGAATTCTATTTGTATTGTCATGAGATAGTTCACTATAAAAGCTAAATAGGAATTTGGGAACGTCTTGTCTAAATGAAAATATATCTTGTACATAATTCATAAGTACTTTATGTTGTGGAATACTTCCTAAGCAATCGGTGGTAGGAGAATTCTTAAAATAATGACGCTCAGTAGCAATGAAGAAAGGTCTCATATAATAATCAGTTGGTATTTCATTAAAACCTTTTAGTCTATATGTGAAAGTGCCAATATCTGGCTTATCTTCTAGAAATGCAGTCAAGTAACCTTGTCGTCTATAATCTTTCCATACAAATGGATATATATCAACAAAATCTGCCAATTCTCCCATTCTTTTTCTAGTCTCTGGTAATTCCAATTCAGTTTTTCCTGTAAACATAGGAATTAGAGCTTGTGGTGTACCATCACCAACAATATTATATTGTTTAAGAACTATTGGCTCAAGCTCTTTCATCACATAGTCATAAGTTTTAGGTAGTTTTCTAATAAACATATTTCTTGAGATTGAATCATGACCCCATATTAATACATTGAGTTTTGGTATTTGCTCTGATCTTGAAGAAAAATGTGCTCTTGGCAATTTTATATTAGATCTTGTAGTTGCCAGAAATGTTTCCCATCTGTTCATCAATAAATAAATATCAAAGAATAAATAATATGTAGTATGAAAAGAAGAAAAGTGTGTTTATTTATATTTGACTCATTTATTACTTGTGAGTTCCAGCAGTACAAGATACATGAACAAAATCAGAATTCTCAAACTTGTATGACTTGCCAGAATGCTTCTTTTTCATTCTAATAATATTGTCATCAACACGCTCAATATCTGTTGAATAAGAATACATATGACGAATATAATTATGATAAGTACATGTATTTAATATGTATAATCATTATTCATACCACTAAATTCACAGTCAATATTAGTAGAACTGCCATATTTTTCTTTTATCTCTTGAGTTAGAACAGCAGTGTGAGATCCATTAATTACTACCCAATCTTGAGATTTTGAGCTGCATGTAATAGGAGATATGTTCTTAACAAATTTCATAATATCTGGACTATCAACTGGTAAGATAGCATGAGTACAATGTACATTTTCTGATGAAGACGACACCACATTAATATTTGAAGCACCATTTCGATTTGTTATAAAAATAAATGGCAATAACTCATTTTGAGAATTTCTAAATTTTTGATTTTTAAAAAGTACTAGACAGAATAATGTTGTAGACACAAACAAAAAAATAATCAGAAATGTTTTACAACGAAAAGAAATGTAAGATCTATGTTTAGGGAGTCTTATTAAAGCCATAGTATATATAATCACAGATTAATTATGTAGTCACTTGTAACACGAAAACGATAGAAGACTTGACTCCAATGTTGCGTGCTAAATAAGACAAGTTATACAAAAGACACTTGTTCTAACTTTTTCCTTCACTCACGTTACATATACTTATATCTTGCTTTTTTGTTTTAGAGAACCGAAAAAAGGAAATGCATTTAAATTTTGTCTATGTACAACACTAATAAATGCTGACTAAAAACTAAAATAGTACTTATTAAAAGTGTGAAGAAGAGCAGATTTTTATTGATTGACAACTGCTTGCAAATAAAACTATACTGTACATGCTACTACTACTTACTGCAAAAACCGAATCTATCCAGCACTTGAGACTTCGGCCACTTTCGGTTTCAGAATACACAAAAGTCAACAAGTCATAAATTTGGTTTTGAAGAGTAATTTTTATTGGCACATACAAAACTCACTTTCAATTGCAAATGATGTTTAGAGAAGATCACTTCTTCATCTGGAAACCAAATGTACAAATGTCAGCATATACTTGTTTAACGTTACATCACACAATAGTTACTACTAGTAGAGAGTGAAAATATGATACTCGTTTAGCCGAGTTATTATAATATGTACATAGTATGATAATGGTCATCTCATATTTCTGTTGGATTTGGATGTGCAAGTGTTTAGAACGAGCATGATATTAGTGAACTAAATATATTTAGAAAAGGGTTATACTGACTAACTAAGCACAATAAACACAATTCTCTATGTATCATTAGCATTATTGAAAGACATGAAAACTAACACTAAGTGAGTCAGCTAAGCTAATCTACATTTTGCTTTGCTGTATGAGAAAAGAATCGTCATAAATAAGCTTAGAGATTATATATTTATTTTCTTCGTATATGTGTTTATTGAAGTAATGTTGTTTCTCTTTTCACATTTGCGTAAATATATAGATATATTTTATGTAAGTATATATTGGCTTCCTTAAGTATAACTTTTTATATAATATCCACACATCCTAAATACAATTTTAAGGCTTCAATTATCTATACTACTAGTAAAATTATTGAGAGACAGGACAGGTTTGGTGTACAAAAAACATAGTGTATCAGTATCATTATTGTAGTACAAAATTCTAGTTTTTTATTTATTGCTGGAGCTTATAAAGAAGTTCAAAACAAAAAGTATTTGATTAATGTAATAAACAACAAACAGAAGGACTTTTTTATGATCAGTACAGTATATAACACAAAATTATGTACAAGACTTACTAACAACAAATTCTTTCTACACGTACACACCAAATCAATGATTGATTTTCATTAACGAAAAAGTAAGAACCAATAATTAATTAGATCATGGTTTTCTTATTATATAAGTTTAAAGAAGGCTTTCGTTTACTTTACACACAACCAAAAAGACTATAGTACATCATTATTATTTTATACAAATTACATATGCTATTCATCATTTGTATTTCTTTGACGTTTTTTCTCTTACAATTATTCAGTCGGTTTGTATAGTATTCATAGCAGTATGTATGTAGTAATGATAAACTTAAATTGCTAAGACCTAATTACTAAATGACTTTTTCCTACAATTTATAATTACTACTAATGAAAACAAGCGGTTTTTCAAATAAATGTTTTTGAGATGAATAATTGTATAGATTCTACAATATAGAATTTTGTTTTGTTGGCATTTTTTACAGAAGGTACAATGTCTTTATAAATATATTGTGTGTATTTATATATTTATGAAAAATTTAAATACAGCAGGATAAAGATAATTCTTTTCTGTTTCAATTTGTCCATGTGATATTTGTTGATACTTTTCAAAACCTGCCTGAAAAGGTATTACAATATTGTATAATATATAGTCAACGTATATAATAGATAATAGATTTAGTTTTGTATATTTCACACATGATATAGATAGATAGATAGATCTAGTATCATAAATATTTGTTTTTTCTCTTAACTAAAAAAGCGGAATTTGTCACAGAACAAAAAAGAGAAGGCTTCTTTGCTGCATTAGTTAGTTTTTTTATATACATGATATATAATAATAATAATTTTTTTCTTCGTTTCGTTTCTATTAATATTAATTATAATATATTATATATTTTTTTATACAGTAGGTCACGCTTGTTTGTAAATCTAATCTCTTTCTTGTTTAATATAAAACTCATACATAGCATTCTATCAGTCGGTATAAACGATGAATTGTTGGTCATCAGCTCCTACTTCTACTTGCACATATTGTGGCTCAGGCTCATTAATAACATCATTCGGCATATTTTGCATTTGTCTCATGAAATTATTTCTGGATCTAAATGATACATAAAAAAGAATCCAATTATTAGTTATTTTTTTAAAAAATTTAATTGATATACTCTTAAATACTTACTTATTTTTTGCATGAGTCAATATATGAGATTTGAGATTAGTTGACTGGGCAAATTTTTTATTACATCCATCAAAAGGACAGACATAAGGACGGTCACCTGTGTGAATACGCACATGTGTACGTAAATTAAAGTCCAACGAAAATCTTTTACCACATCCTTCAAATGTACACTGGAAAGGCTTTTCTCCTGTATGAACTAATTGATGACGTTTCAATTTCGAACTTTCAACAAATGCTTTGCCACATTCTGCGCAAACATGAACTCTTGGACCATGAGTATGTAAATGTTTTCTCATAGCAGAATTATCTCGAAACATTTTTGTACATCCCTAGAATAAAAAAAGACAAAATTAAGAAATACTGAAAATATATATCTGTCTTAAACATTCAATTATTTTATTACCTTATGAGGACATGCAATCGTACGTGCTACATCATCATTTTTAGTCTTAGGCTTTAGTCTAGCAAACTCGGCAAGTTGTTTAGGATCAGAGAGATCAAGACCAGGAATTCCTTGAGGAGGAATTTTCCTTCCAGTCATATACTCAGTAAAATCTGGATCCTGATCATGGTCACCAGATACTTCTTCAACTGTAATTTCATCTGGTATCTCTTGTTTCATGGAAGATTGCATAAGTGGCTCTGTAGGAAAAAAAATAATAAAAACAAACTTGATGAAAGAACAGCATATAATAGTAGTAGTTGTAGTAGTAATAATAAAAGTAAATCACGCTTTTCGAGCTTCGAGTAGTTTACGGCAACTACCGATGAGATCATAATAAAAGCATTTTATATGTTATGTAACAGCAAGAAGAGAAGAGAGTAATTTTCAAGTTTATATCGAAAACAAATCGGTATAATTCAAAGAGAAAATATCTTATAAATGCCAATAATTACAGTACATTTTGACACTATTTTCACAACTCAAAAATTACTTTACATGCTAAAATGTATGAAAAATGAGAGAGTCAAAAATATTGCACTATGATCTAAGACCCAAATCCGCCATAATCGGCATCCATTTTTTTACCAATGGCTGCCTATTAACCGGGACATGTGCAAATTTCTTAGCAATTGTTCATTAAATTATGAAGAAAATAACAATATTTAAGATTTAAAAGTGAATAGAAATTGATCTATAACAAGATTACTTCTGAATACAACTAATAAGTTATGACGTCATTCTCTTACTAAGCTGAACAAAGTGTGTTACTATGTGGTAGTATGGTGATCAAAGACTCAACTGCTCTCAGTATACACGAAGTTGATCATCATCACTAATTACTAACAAAATGAAATGTTTTGAATTTATTCTCACCATCATCATTGCCAGATGCCCACATTGTTACTGAAAATTCTCCTTCTAGAGTTCTAATTTGAACTTGTTTTGGTTCCCAACGTTTGGACTTATTGACAAGATGATGAGGATGTGTTGAAAGTGGATCACTTGAAATTTTTCGTTTTTTTCCTGAGGAAGCTGTCATTTTCTTAAATCTTTTATTAACATTATTATTACTTCCACCACCACCACTACTGCTAGTACTACTACCACTTCCACCACTTTGAAATCGATGAACAATATGATGAGATGGTCCAGCATCACCAGTGTCAATTAAAATTTCATGTTC
>VCNE01002467.1:0-13844 GCA_009869805.1 Oncopodura yosiiana
TCTAATAAATCTTGTGGTAAAACAATTCAATCATATCAAGTTAGAAAAGTGGAAACTAAATTGGCTGAAATGATTTCCAGATTATCACCTAGTGTTGAAACTTATAAAGAAGCTTTAAAACGTATTGAAGAACTTGTAGCACCAAATTACTATCTTAATTTTGTTTTAAATCATTCATTAATTCAAATGTATGGAACAGAACCAAAATTTATGGAAGAAAAATTGGCATTATGCAATAGGATGATTGATGTTATAAAAATTATTGATCCAGGTTTAGCTAAATTGAATTTATTTGCTTCTGTTGTCTATTATGAGATTCATAGTTGTGTTCTATGTATGATTGGTGGTGAAAATGATGATGATTTTAAAATTTTGAGATTACATCCACAAGCTGTTAATTTGGCTAAAGTATATTTACAAAAGTGTATTTCTTGTTTTGAATATGAATTTCTTGATTTGCCGGAGTGTAAATTAAAATTGTTGGCTTTAAAAAAGTTGCAATACCTGAATATGACGACTAGGAGATAATTCAATATAATGTATTGTAAAAAGTTTTGATCAATAAAAGTTTGTGTGTGTAATAATAATATTTACTTTTATTGGTTTTTTTATTTCTCAATTAGAGGTATTTATTTATATTTAGCATAAATTCACACGTGTATATATTTCTTAAATGCGGTACGGAAAACAGTTGGTTTAGTAAATGTTAGAAAATTCCTTAAATTATACAACAAACTGTCCTAAATTGAACTTATAAGAAGCACGCATTTTTGTTAGCATTTTTAAACAGTCTTTTATGGTTATTATATTAACTAGTAGGACAAAATTATAAGGGTATATTATTACGGTACGGCAGAGAACAACAAAAAAAGTAAATTAAACGAAGCGGATACATATATAATTTAATTTGATTGTACTTGTATGTAATAGGGGTAAATGGTAACTGAAGTATGAACATGCTTCAAGTATGTAAATACTATTGATATTTTATCCTAAAAAGGTCCAATCCATTTCATCTTGCTCTTTTAATATCTTTTTAACTCTTTCAAGTGTAGAACTGAGAGTCTTTTCAGTTTCTTCATGAAGGATATAAGACTCTTCCATAAGTTTACATAATGATATATCTTTAGGAGTAAATGACTTTTTCTTATTAGCACCACCAAGTGGACTATTTAAACTATTACTCAATGGCACAATTAACTGATAAATCTTCTTCTCTTGTTGTAGGCATTACAACATCTGACTTGGTCATAGGTGAAGAAGAAGAAGAATTACTACTTGCAGAACTTCTTCTTGGTCGAGGTTTAGGTAAAGGTGAAGGAACTAATGATGATGATACGTCATTATTATTAATAGATTCCATACTAGAAACAGAGTTACTTCTTCCACCACCTCTTGTTGCACAAAAATCTGACCCAACAACACAACGTAATAAATCTGCATGTTTTTGACAACGAACTTTGACAACTGAATCAATCATTTCATTCAATTTGACAGCAACTTTGCTTATCTTTTCTAATATTTTTGCATCTTGTTCAGCTTTGTTTAATAGTGTTCTACAAATAAAAGAGTATTTGTTATTATAGTTTTTAATAATATTCTTGCATTAAATATTTATTAACTCTTACATTAAGTTGTGAGTGATAGATTCGACTATAGGATCACGAACTCCAATGAAGTGACAAATAAATTTCATTAACATTTCACAATGTGGTCCACCACTTATAGAATCGTTTGATCTCCATTCATCGTATATTTTTAGAACTTTGTGAACTCTACAATAAACAATAAAGTAGATAAGATATTTATGAAAAAATTTTAGAATTCATAAATGTTCTTACATCTCTTCAACTTCAGAAAGACTAATCAATTTGAGTACAACAGATTCAATCCATTCATCAAGACATGAACGATAGTAAATCTGAAGTTCGTCACGTTCCCGTTTCCAATCTTGTACGCTCTTACAATTTTGACTTTGATCTGGCATTACTGAAATTCCGTCAGCTTTAATTGTTTTAAATCTTCTATCAGTATTTTCCAACATCAATTCTAAATCTAAAAGTTTATCTAGAGCAAATGCACTCTTTTCAATTTCTCCATTACAATTTTTTAGCACCATTGTGTAGTTGACATTATGCCAAGCTCTGTGAGATGGAAAAACATATAAAAAATTCATATAAATTAAAGAAAATTTATTTACTGACTTACTTTAATGAATCAACAGCTTTCTTTAATGAATTGAGTCTATCAACTTCCTTTTGAATAAAGAAAATTGAAGATGC
The DNA here is from genome assembly GCA_009869805.1 of Oncopodura yosiiana. Lineage (NCBI taxonomy): Eukaryota > Metazoa > Arthropoda > Collembola > Entomobryomorpha > Oncopoduridae > Oncopodura > Oncopodura yosiiana. The sequence continues at coordinate 2,283 of VCNE01002467.1, forward strand.
CCAAACAAGTTTAAGTTTCATTGGTTCTCGTGCTTTGTCCCAACTAGTTAAAAATGTATTGACATTTCTTGGCATCTTTAATTTAATTTTAATCAGATCAGGAGTTTTTGGTACAGCATACAAATCACATAAACTATGAAAATTGGCAGCAATATCATCATCCTTTACTTCAACTCCATCCATTGTAAATACTAGTATTCCATTCCAATTTAATGCAGCTTGAATCCATTGTTTAACTTCTAAAACTTTAGTTGTTGAGCTAACAGCATAACAAAGTCTTCTTGATGGTGTATAAACTTCAAAATACATTGTTTCATAATACACGATTTAATAATGGTAATCCTACAAGCTCTGTATCTGTAATTGAATCTGTTCCTTGAATTTTTCTTCCTCGACGATTTGGATCTAATTGTAACATGGTTGCAAGCCAAGTCTCCAACATTTTTTTGAGTAATTCAGAACAATGTGTATGATATAAAATTTCTTTAGACATTTGAATTTGTCCATCATCAGCTCGATATATAACAATTACATCTTTAGCTTTAGTTTCAACAAGAGGTATCCATTGTGAAGGTGATTCTCCATGAAGAAATGGTCTCATACCAGTGATTATTTCAAATGCAATAATTCCAAAACTCCATAAATCACAAGTTTTATCATATTTCTTTCCCAGGAAAATTTCAGGTGCAAGATATTGCAATGTTCCAACAACAGTGCTGCAAATCTGAAAGTTCAAAGAATTGTTTAGCAAAAAGATGAGCAAATTATTTTCCAATTACCCAAGCTACTAACCTGACTTCCTGATAAATCTTTAGCAAAGCCTAAATCACTCAATTTGTAAGTGACTTTGTTGTTTGAATCATAATGTAATAAAATATTTTCTGGTTTCAAATCACGATGAACAATTTTCTTCTCATGTAAATATGATATGGCCTCAGAAACATGATTCAGAATTACTCTAACCGTTCCTTCACGTAATCCACAAATATTTTCAGGACGCTTTAGAGTTTGTCGTAAATCTCCTCCAGAACAGAATTCCATACACTACCAAGATAATACACATATAAATATAATGTTTTTCTATTTATATTATCATTTCTTCTTACCATTAGAGGAAGATCAATATTGACACTTGGTTGAGACACATTTGGACTATGATTTGGTGTATCATTTCTTGTTAGACGACATAATGGCTTAAATTCTGAAGGAACATCTAATGTAGAAACAATATATGGACACTCGATAGAATTGTACATAATGTCTACTTCTTTTTTCCATCTTTCTTGCATTTCATTCAATACTCTAGGTGTTATTGAAGATGATCTTAACTCAAATCTTTTCAGGGCTGTAAATAAAAAAGTAGTAAAGTAAGTACTTTACACAGATTAATCCATAATAATAAATTCTGACCTGTCAGTTGTCCATTTGTGTTTCTCCAAAGAGCAACAACTCCAAAGGATCCTACACAACAAATACATAAAATTAATACAATTTACAAAAATGACAAACCAAAACAAACCTTTTCCTAAAATTCTCGTGCATTTCCAATCTCCAAACTTTTGTCCTACTTCCATAATTCAATCCAGAATGTTATAAATGACTCACTCTCAGTCAGAATGATTGTACGAGTTGTCAGTTGATATACTTGGGTACAAAACAACTATACAAAAATCACACAATTGAATAAATATGTATTTAAGGGAAAATGAAATAATTTGTTATCAATTATTGAGTTAAACGCATGGATAAGATTAAAGTGGCAAAACATATAGATAAGTAGTACCTGCTACATTTTGTCACGTTGAAATTGATAAAAGATAAACCTATGAAATATATGATACTGACACCGAAAGAAAATCTGAAGATGAAATGTAAGAGAGACCAAAATTCTTCAAAAAATTAAGAAAATTCCAATTTCATGAAATCACTTCCTATATTACGTGTTTTACAATTCGCGCGTTTTCGAATAAAATATCATGGCTTGGATAACAAGTAACGTTTTTGAACAAAGACTTTTTTATTTATTAGAATAGAATTGTTTAAATCTTTATTCATTGTAATTGTGTTGGGCCAGTAGTATTTACATGATTATGATTTGCAACAGCATTTACATCTCTAAATACAACACCTGCCAAATGATCAATGACATTCTTTTGCAATTTTAATTTATAAACTAAAAACCCAATGCCACCAATCAAAGACAATATCAAAAGAATCACAATTGTAATTCCAACACCTCCCAAGGAAGATGAACTGGGTTCTAAAACAATACATTGAAAAATATATATAAATATTTATAGTCAACTTGACTGTCAAATTTAATTTTTAAATTATTTACCAAACACAACAACTCTAATAATTTTTGTTGAAGTCCCTGCAAAATTCTTTGCAGTACAACTGTAATCGCCATGTGTGTCATGAGACACTCTATGAATTGTAATATTTGAAGTTCCATTTTGTCTCTTTATATCCAAATTATTTTCAGTTCTCAATGTCTACACAAATAACAATAACTTATTAGAATCAAGTATAATTTCAAGTGTGCAATTAAATAAAACTAACCACATACTCTATTATTCTTTCTCCATCGAAGTGTTGGTGATGGTGCACCTTCTGTAAGTTTACATGATATAACTTGCTCTGTATCATTTAATTTAAGCTCGAGAACTTCTACTTCCAAGCCTTGGAATTTTGGACGTATTGCATCTGAGAATTAATAATGTCTTTATAATTATATTCCAATGAAAAAATAAATACTCTAGCTAGAATTAATTACCTAGTGCATCAAACTTGTAAGATTTATTGACCCAATCAGTGCTACTATTCCACACAGGAGCAAAACAAAATACTTCTGTCATATTTTTCTTAATAGTGAGTCTTACAGTTTGATGTGCTATATTAGAACGGTATTTGCTAGCATCTATTAAATCTTCATTAAAAAAAGTTAGTGTTCCATTTGTCCATTTTATAGCCCATTTAAGTCCTTCAGCAAAGTAATAATATGATGTATCACATGCAAGAGTTATATTTTGTAAAATATATACAGGTCTCATTGAACTTGTTATTAGTTGTATCATATCTTGTGGATTTATATCATTCCAGTTGAAATCTTTGAAGATAAATAAATTAAACAAAACTGCAGTTATAATAAAATTAGTTTTCGACACTTACAAAGTTGAACTGTGTGATTATCATTACGAATATGTCCATATTGAGGTGTTAGGTCAGTATAAAATGTTCTAAAGACATCAATTCCATCACCACTGCATCGTAATATTCCAGAATCTCTTGGATAGATTTTTTCATAGGAACAACTTCCATTTCTCATTCGACGACCATTATTTCCAATCTGTGTTGATATTTATTTTAATATGTATAATATGATTTTTTTTATTTATTTAACATTTTCATTACTTACAGTTTGTAACATGTACTCTTTCATTTTACATGTATTTGGATCAAAACAAAAAACTGTATGAAGACTTGGTGCTCTTGCTGTTTTTGAGCAACATATTATTTCTTCTTGTTTTCTATCATAGTAAATTGTAGCATTTGCAGTAAGTGTATTATTAAATTCTAATGGTTCTTCAACTCCTGCTTCAACATTAATATTCACATAATCTTCTGTTTCATTTGTCACACATTTGTATTTGCCATATACATCATTTAATTGAATTATATTTAATGTAAATCCTATCGTTGGATCATATTTAATAAATGGACTCGGTTTCATCACTCTAAATGTCTGAGATGAAATTAAATTTTTAAAAAGAAATATGTTAGAAATGAATAGACTATAAAAGAAAAATTAAAAAGATTACCGAATTGTAACTCTTTAAAAGATAAACTTTAATATCTGGTTGAGTAACACGACAAGGCAATTCTAATGTTTGTAAATCCTTTGATTTCACAGTAACAGTTTCTCCAGCAAGAACCAAATAAGGCGGAGCCGCTCCTTGCCAATAAATATAAATTATCCTTTGAGCTCCTTCGCCATTAGCACTTGAGCAACTATATTTTCCCGTTAGTAAACTACTTTCTCCATACATTTCTAAATTAGCTTGAAATATTGATTTAGGATCATATATATCATTAGCAATCCTTGCAGTCCGAATTCTTAAATTGTATAAATTTGTCCCAGCATGACGAGCATGATGAAAATTCCATGTAACTGGATAAGAGGCATTACATTGAAAAACTAATCCAACAAGATGAGGAGTTACAATATATGTATTTTCATTATCCAAAATATTTAAAACTCCATCAGTAAGATTATCAATATTTGATTCCCAAGTTCCTTCTCCATCCAATAACATCCACTTTGAAATTGAGACACTTGGTATCGCAATTTTTCTACTGTGTACCACAGTAGTACAAATACAAAATATTAAACTAAAAACTGAAATTATGATTATAGAAGACGATATAATATGAGAAGACATTTTATTAATATGGTCCACAAAAAGTGAACTTGAAGCTGCACTACATTCTTCTATAATATGTAAAAAAAGTGTGAATCTGTGAAACTTTCATATAATAAGCATATTATGTTCGTATATAGTTTAGTCCAGTTTTTATGTATTATAATTTTTAGAAATGCATTGTCATTAAGAGAAAAGGACGGATGTTGTCACAAAGGAAATAGAAGGATGTCGTGACTTGTCGGAAAAGCTATTTGAATGATAGAGTAAATAGAGTATGTAGTTGTACACTTTGTAGTGATGAAAAATACATATAAACTTTTTAAAAACTAGAATACATAAATATTGGTTACTGTAAATGATGATAAATTGGAATAAATAAGGTATGTGTGCAATGTCAACAAAACAGTTTAAATTCATGCTGACCTTGCCTTGATTTTCTTTTTGAAATTAAATCTCAAGTACTATCATCTTTTGACCAAGGCTTAAAATTAAGTTCAAAGCTCACCTCTCTACTATTATTGAGAAAGGTCATATAGAAATGAACAGTTCCTAAATTACTATTATTATATCAAAAACAGATGAACTTCGGAGTATATTAATTGATATTGCATAATATGGTATTGACTCATATTGTATGGAAATCTAATGAACTTTTATATTAGCCATATGCATAGGGTCAATAACCACATTTGAAGCTATATGATAATAGATATTACATTACATAATTTACTTTTACTTAGTCACTCTATAAATCTCCCACTGACTCTCTACACCTTTTTGCTTTTATTTGTACAATTTACAAAATGTTAATTAGACAACAATTCTCAATAGTACTTTTAATTTCTTTACATTTACTAATACTGGTAAATAAGCATAGAATTTCATTAAAAAGTTACACTACATTACTATAGTCTAATTTCTTCTAGGTCTGTGGAAGAGCTATACCATTAATTCAAGACTCTTCAGCATTGAGTAATTATGCTGATGCTAAAGGACAACTAGACTTGGCTACTGTAAGTATAAATTTAACAATAATATAAATCTATCTAAATTTAATTCTAATTAAATACTCAAGATGTTGAGAGGAATTCGTGGAGAAATGAAAGCTCCAAAACAAGATGAAGGAGATGAAGAAGGTGGTGATGGAGAAGAGAGTGAAAGTGGTGAGAGTGAAGGAACAGAAGCACCAAATGTTTGGGTAGGACTTGGTCAACAATTTCGTGTCACATTACCAGAATGGGGAGAAATTATTTGGTGCAACACTAAGTAGAAATTCAACTGCTATTGCTAGTTCAGCTTCTAAAATTATTCCTCCATCATTTAATGGGTTGGTTGCTGGCTTTTTAGACCCTATTGTTAATGGTTTCTCTTTAGGAAATCCAAGTTATACAACTCCAACAGATCCTCCTCCACCAACTAGTCCAAAAACAACTCGACGTCCAATATTTATATATCCAATTTCTGAAGAAACTACTCCATCAGATATATTATTATTTCCTCCTCCTCCTCCTTCTCCTGTACCAGTAATCTCATCTGAAGTCAAGCCTACTGTACCAGCAGTTTTTGTCCATGTACCAAACTCACCTAATGTTAATATTAAACCTACAATACCAGCCGTATTTGTTCATGTACCAGACTCTACTAATGTCAATATTAAACCTACAATACCAGCCGTATTTGTTCATGTACCAGACTCAAACTCAACACCTAAATTTAATATTCAACATAAAATTGATAAAGACAAAGTTTTTGAGCCTTATGAACCTAATGCAGAGCCAGAAGAAACATTTAAAGAACCTACAATTGTAAAACTAGTAGTTAAAGAATAAAAGTATATTGTTGTAAGGTATAAACATAGGTATATTGTTGCTGATGTCATAATATGAGAGAATTTCATGAGACTTTTATGTAAAAAAACGTTTGTGGCCTACAGAGATCACAAGACTTGCATTTATTCATCAAATTGGCTGTATATAAGACAGAAACCAGTCTTGTGACTGTATGTAAACATTTGCTAAACAGTGAGCAGTGCATAACATTGTACTCTTACATCATCATCAAAAGGATATCTCTACAAGTTTTGCAGACATTGTGCGTTTGCGTCTGCTATATAATTTGCTCTTGATTGAGTTCTCATGTGCTCTAGACGACAAAAAAGAGTAAACTCAGTTGAATTTAGTCTGTTCTTGCAATTTGCAAACTATAATCTTATTTCCTTTGGTGCTTTTTAATAATAACAAGAAACTGACTACACATACACTTTTGAACTGTAAGTTGATCTTATTTTTATTATATTTTAAAGATTATGTATATCATAGAATATATTGTAATAATATTTTTTGCACATGTTGCAGAGAAGAGGAAAAAGGATAAAAATATGATTATTACACATACAATTCAACCGGTACTAAAATCTCGTTTATTACTGGAGACAGTTAGAACTCAATTGTTATATACTTACTACAATAATGGACTACGTCTTGTTAATGGGCCAGTAACACAATTCCGTCAATTCTCTTCCTTTACACCAATCCTTCAATCAAAAGATAAAAAAGCAATAGAGGATACTGAAGGAATTAATAATGAGCATTTTAGATTATCAAGTGTGAAACATCCATTGGGACATATTAGTAAACAGATTCCACGAACTTATTGGGATAATCCAGTGCCTCATCCTATTTATACTAAAGAAGAACTAGAGAATATTAAAAAGACACATCATGATGCAAGGAAATTATATGATAAAGCAGCCCTATTTGCTGTCAAATGTATGAGAACTGGATTTGATATTGTGTCAAGGTATAAAGGTCCAGGTGGAGAGATGAATAAAAGGTCATGGCTAAATAGATGTTTGTTTTTGGAAACTATAGCTGGGGTAAAGAAATTATACTAAATACAGATGTTGTTATAAAATAAACATTAACTAATAAGAATTTCCATAAACATGTAGGTTCCTGGAATGGTAAAGAAAAATGAAACTATAAAAATGTGGTAATAAAGTAAATAACATAAACTAAAAGAAAAGATTGCTCTATAGGTTGCTGGTATGGCAAGACATCTCAAGTCACTAAGATCTATGAAAAGAGACCATGGATGGATAAGTACTTTACTAAATGAAGCAGAGAATGAAAGAATGCATGTGAGTATTACATGAAAATGAAAATTTTTATGAAACTTGGTTTTCAACTTGTGAATTTGTTTTTAGTTGCTGATATTCATGAAGATGAAAGATCCTGGAGTTATGTTTAGATTAATGGTGATTGTAGGCCAAGGAGTTTTCTTCAATACGTTTTTTCTCACATACTTAATTAGTCCAAAAACATGTCATAGATTTGTTGGATATTTAGAAGAAGAAGCAGTAAAGACTTATACAGGATTACTAGCAGATATGGCATCAGGATCACATTTACAATTTTGGGGAGATGAAGAAGCACCAGATATTGCATTAAAGTATTACAAATTACCAGAAACAGCAAGAGTTAGAGATGTCATCAAATGTATTCGAGCTGATGAAGCCAATCACCGGTAAATAATACTCAATATATTTTTAAAAACTATCAAAAATGTTTAATGAAACCTATATTTATATTTTAGTGATGTAAATCATACTTTTGGTAGTATGGATCCTGATATGGATGTCAATCCATTTGTTGGAAAACATGGACATGAAAAGTAGATTTGTTTAGTATATCATCATCCGTATTCAATAACGAGACCTTATGATATGAGGCTACTATATTTAAAATTCTCTTCTGTGTCATAATATGTTATGTCATACTCAAAGTATTTATAATTGTCCTAGTCTATCCAGTAACCAGTAAGAATATATATAGAGAGATATCATAATAATCTATAATGAGTGTACCTGTCAAATAAAATACATGGTTTCATACATACAATTAATTCAATTTGATATATATTTCTCTCTTATAATTTATTGTTTCCAGTTTTCCTTCATTTTTGGAACATTTTTGTTTTGTCAGTAATAATATAATATATTTTTTTTAGTTTCTTATATACTTTGCGTTGTTCATAATTTGAATTCATTTTTGTCATTTCTTTATATAAGGGCATCTACTTTTCATTGTAATTTGTAATTTTTTGTATATAGTATATATAGAGAGATACCATTTACAGACTTTCTGTTTTGTAGTATATAAATATATACTTTTTTGACTTAATAATTGTTTTGTTTTTACATCAAAAAATAGTTGGCATCATCACATAATATATATTGACGTGATAATGACATATATATTATAATATTTTTCTTTGAGTAATAGTTTCTAGGTATTATTATTATAACAATTATTATTGTGTTTCTTTTGGTACGTGATTACATTTACATCAATGGCATCACATGTACAGATTGCACACATATTAATAATGACTAAAATAGTACTTTTCTTTACTACAGTCAATTTGATATATATATATACTCTTTCAGTTATGATTATTAGTAAGTAAACTCTAATGATTATCTGCTTGATATATTTTTTACTTGGAAAAGACAGTCATGAATCTTTGCTCAAGTATGCGACTAGAATCGTATCAATTTACTTGTATTATTTTCTACTAACTAGAATCCTGCTACACCTGATTTTGTTCTGATCCATTCAAAAGACACCCAAAATATTAGAGACCATGGACCAAGTCTCATCCAAATAGGGAAGAAACCTATGAGAGAAAATATATTATTATACAACTTGTACAATGTCTTCTTATTAAGTATTTACTTATTACCTTTGTATAGAGCAAAAAATCCTTCATTTTTGACAGTTTTTTGAAGACAATCTATGGAGTTTTTGTAGTATAGACCTACACCTCTTTCATCAGTAGGCTGATTCATTACCTATCATATAAAAATGGAGTTTTTATAGTAAAGACTTACTTATACACTGTAATATAAGAAAACAAAAACTCTTACTCTAGTTTTGACAACGTCTGCTGGAGTGCCCATTAAACTTGCAGTAAACCCAGCCATTAAGCTACAATGACAATTTAGAAGTTATAAATCAAACTACATATTATTCATTATGCATCTAACTTGATTTATACCTTGATAAAATATGAACAAGATGACCATCAGTCAATGACGTATGTGCAAGTAGTAATTGTTTTCCACTATCATATGTAGTTAAATCACCTAAATTGACAAGAGCACCACGTTGTACATTTGGGACCCAACCTTTCCATAGTCCTCGAACACCACCTTCTCTAAATATCTTTCTGAGAGCTTGAAAAACATTCTTTACTCGAGGGGGTTTTCCTTCAAGTTTCCGTCTTCCTTCCATTTGCAATTGAACTTTGACCAAATCCATTGGACTAGTGAATTAAGAAACCATATAGTAAGAAAAATGCTTTTTAATGTTAACTTTACTCCATTTGTCTTACCTTGCTGTAAATTGGGCAAAGCCACCAACTATTAATCCACAAATTGCAGCCTGTAAAACAAATAAACAAACTTAAAATATAATCATCAGTACACAATAAATGTCTTAATAAATCTACCATATAAATATAAAAATCAAAAAGTAGCATATAGTCGAACTGAAAGAACTCTTTACTCTACTCTAACTACTTGCTGTGCATAAATAAAATATACCTATTTAATTGAGTGTGCATGTTGTGTGTCATTTCATTGGAGAATAGGTTTAACATCGATCCAATAATATACCTTATGAACTGGAAAACTGCCATCAGGATTTTTTCCAACAATATCATCTCTTAATTTCTCATATAATGCCATGCGAATCCCAGAGTAAATGACATGTCGATATAATGCTGGACTTAGGCCGGTCCACAAAGATAAAATCCCTTCATTTCTAATAATTCCCAAGGCCGTTTTAAGCATTCTAGCTCTTTTGACTGGAACATTGCTATTACTCTTGGATTGGAGCTCTCCAGCAATTTGCATACGAGTTTTTGTGAGATCCAGTGGATACGTAACTGTAATAATTAAATCAAAAGAACTTGGGGTAACATGACTTTGGCAATTGTACAACAAGCATCTCAATGTCACTTTAACAAGATGACAAGATGATGACATTTCTTATATACAACGTCAAGACTTTTATCTCTGTAATTATGTAATACCTGTCTCAGCAATGGAAGCAGCAGCAAAGGCAATACAGTACTTGGTCGCAAAATTGGCTGTTGCTGATCTTCCATTTTCAAAAATTTTCTTTTTCTTTTCTGGTTCTACAAGCATCGGCATAACTTTTTGTATGTTGGACTTTAAATTATAGACACAACACTTTGCACACGACACCAATCACAATCAAATGGTGAAGCAACTTTTGTTAACACGAGAACACCAGATTATTTGTACTTTGTACTCTTGCTTTGGTTGCGTGAGCTTTTTTTATATGTGTTATGTTATTCTTGTTCTTCTTGTACTACTACAACTGGTGCTATATACTAGTTCTATATGCTGCATAATACTACGACTGATGTTACACAACTGGAGAAACTATCATATCAAATATAAAACAAAACTGCTATTTCTTCTGACTGCCCTACGATGAATGACCATTACTTAGCTGATTAGACTGACAAGGAGATAAAATAACGGCCAATTAAAAACACACTGATAATTTTCTGTAGTAAATATTTGCTGTAGGGCAGTCAGTAAAAGTGTTTAGCAGTCACAAGTTGGTGATGACAAGTGACAATAATATTCTCACCGTCATCACGTGAATTGAAAAGGGGCGAGAGTTTGTAGTAATGGATATATCTTTTTCATTTTGTCATTGCATTGAATGTAGAATATTACATTAGCATAATTAAATTGAGACTATGATATGTTTGTGGATTTAGGAAAATGTATGATGATGGATGACCTAAATGCCACTTGTATAGAATCATGTAAGCAAATGCTATGTATGTATTGTTGATGGTTTTTTTCTGTTACGAATTTACTAAACGGCATCCTGCACGCACATGAATTTCTCATCATGGAAAGAAAGAAGGCTTCATGCAAAATGTAAAATGCCATTTATTTGCTCAAAATTTCCAGAATGAAGACTTTACTAATCATAATATGTTCATTTGTCATAATTTCTTCAATTAACGCTGACAATATTTTACCAACAATTGAAATTTCAAAATGGGCTGCTGTAGATGATCATCAACCAAA